>MU624939.1:0-16618 GCA_025349905.2 Blastocladiella britannica
AAAAAAAAAATTTGATGTGAAGTCCAAGTTTTGATCATTCACATTCTTTAATGGGAAAGTGGCCTCCACAAAAAAATTCGTGACTAAAGTGTACTTTTGGGCAGGGTTAGATCTGGGCTGCTTGCAGACGCTCTGCTGCCGCCCTTGATACGCCGGCGCAGCTCGTTTCCATTACTCATCGACGTGTGCTTGACCACCGCCACTGCCGCCGCGGCGACAGTATCATCAGGCGGCGGGACAACGTCCGAGGCCGGTGGTAAAAATGGCCCGATCGCAGCGGGAGTCAGCATCCGGCCCGTTGTTATGGTGTGATCTTCGCTGCCGCTCGACGTTGCCCAGTCCGAGGTAGTGCTGGAGGAGCGCGAGTGCCCTACACCAGGCCCCCTGTCGGCTCGAGTTATTGTCTCACCCCGGCGGTGAGACGCAACCTCCGACTTTTCCGTCCCCGAGAGCGATGGCATCGGCAGAGCCTGGATTTGGGTTGGCAGGATCAATTGGCCATGGGCAGACGCGGGTGGTGAAGAGGCAGGGCGAATAATACCGGGCTCGACAACAACATACGATGGTGGCCGCCGCTTGACGCGTCTGATGATTTGTATTGCATCAATTCTCCATTCCACAAAGGAAAAAAATTGATCCAGCGTACCGACGCAATTCAGCGCTGCCAGTGGAATTGGAAAGCACGTATCCGTGCGAGTTGCGCGAGCGATGGGAATGAGGAGTTGGCCCAGCAGGACTGAGCGAAATTTTCGGGCTAGGGCTGCCAGGATGCAGCTGGCCATCGGGATCGGGTGCCGAGTTCCGTCGCGGCGCTTTAGATGGCGACTTGACGCGTGATCCAGTCGGCGACGATGATGTTGCACGGGTTTGGGCATCCCCAGGCGACGAGGAGGGATCCAGACTGGCCGAGAGGAACGCCGACAGCATGTACTTTATCCATGGGGCGACGGCAGCAATCAAAAAGAGGGCAAAGTGCGCCGCGGCCCACCGCGAGGACGCCATCACCTGTTCCTCCAGGGTCTCCATCTGCTGCTTAACGGCGGTGAATGTCGCCGCAATCTCTTGCTCGTGCCGGCCAAGTGCGGAGCGCAAGGCGTCGGTTTCAGACGAAAGATCTTCGCGCTACAAAACAAAAATGATGGATGAGGTCAGTCATGCTTTCATTCAGAAATAGGAAAAAAAAAAAAAAAAAGCGGAAAATGCACAATCTGGGCAAGGCGATTGGCCACGTGCTGGCTCAGCTGCACCATAGTGCGCGAAAAGTGATCAGACTGATTCTCGTCGTTGGCGCGTATGACTTCGTTGATGCCAGTCGCGTACTGGTCCATGTAGTCGAGCAGCAGCTTGTAGTTGGCCTCGACCGCAGCAAACCGCTTCATGATCGTCTTGTAAATGCCTTCCTCCTGCGATGGTGGATGCGGCGTGTTAAGTGGCGGGGGCGGCAGCGGTGGCGGTACCACTTGTGGCATGGGCGTGGATGACGATGCGGGTCGACGAACCGACGACGACGACGACGACGAAGATGACGAGGACGGAAGTGGCATTGCGAGTTCATCAGGGCGAAGCGCAGAGGTGGGTGAATCAAGCGTGCCAGCACTTGTCTCGACATGACCCGACCGATGAGGGGGCTGGTCCTTGGCCGCGACAGGCGTCTCGACCGTGACGCGCGCGCGGGTCGTGGAAAGAGCCGTCGCTGTGTCTTGGACAGAGTCTTGCTCGGCCAATAGCGGCGACGATGGTGGTTGTGGTGGCGGTGGTGGTGGTGGCACTAATGACGCCGGAGTGAGCGGGAGTGGAGCATCCAACAGCCCCGAGAGTCGCAGCTTGGGCGGCATGAATGGAACGTGAGCGGGGTGCGGGACCGAGGTTGCCGGCATCGAAAAGTCAATAACGGGCCGCGGCTGCAGTTTTTTCCGTGGCAGCGATACGATCGGTGGTACGCCGGCACCCGCATCAATCTGGATGTGATCATCAATCGCATCCACGTCGTCGATGGAGGCCACTGAATCGGTGGCCGCTGCCACCGCTGCTGCCGCCGCCGCCGCCGCCGCCGCCGCCGCCGCCGCCGCCGCCGCTTCCGCTTCGCGCTTGTACTCGTCCAGCATGGTGGTGCCAAATACCTTGATGTTGGACACTGGGCAAAAGTATTGCGAGCCGTACTGACCAATGAACTCGAATCGGACGTAGCGCGCCCATCCGCCTGGTCGGTCAATCGAAAACACCTGCGACGACCGCACGTTGGAGGCATGGAGCTCAGCAATCGCGCGCCACGGCTTTTCTGCCGTCTCGGGGTATGCGCTGTTGATGGAAACGCGAACAGAGCGAAACGTGGACGAAAAGAGCTCGTAATTGCCAAGCACAACCGCGTCAATCAGGATCTCGTTGCACAGCTCCATGACCACGAACCGCTCGTTGCTGGCAGCGCGGTCGTGTGGCAGAGTCGGACTTTGTTGTTGCGATGGGGGGCGTTTGCGCGGCAGCGGCGGGTGGCAAGGCGTCAACAAATACGTGTCCTTGTTGTCGTTGAGAATCGCCGAGGCGCCTTTGGTCTCTGGACTGGTCGCACGCACCGCGGCGGCGCAGTCATTCGAGGCAAAGTTGAAGCGGTCTTTGAGCAACTTGGGAGAGATCAAGGAGGGTGTCACGATGGCGAGGGCTGCAGGTTCCACGGTGGCGGCGGTGGAAATGGTTGGTGGTGTTTTTGATTGTTTCGTTGTTTCTGCCCGGGCCGAGGTTGGCGCTGGTGCTGGTGATGCCGACGTTGGTGTGGACAAGCAGATGGGAACAGAGACTGACGCGTCGAGTGCACTGGTTGCCGCCGTCGAAAGTGGAATGATTGGTGATGACGTGGCAGTCTCCATTACTGTGGTGGTAGAGGTGGTGGTGGTCGTGGTGGTAAACCGGCCAGCCAGTGAGCCCACCAGATCGGACAGGATGGGCGGGATCGGGGGTGGCACGATTGGGCGCGAGGACGGTTTGGGCAGGAGCGAGGCGATTGCGTCCAGTTCGTCGCTTGGACTGGAAATGGAGCTGCTCGGATCAAGAAGGGAGGAAGTTGGCGTTGGACTCGGGTTCGATGGCTCCAAATCGCCGTCGTCGACCAGTCGAGTTGATTCGGGAGCCATTGGCGCCTCGCTTGCTGGGACTGGTGCATCCGCTGTATCCACGGCGCTGCTCTGTGTGACAACCACCGGCGGCGAGATCGCAGTGGAGACGGCAACAACACTGGTCATGTCGGGAGCCGCACAGGTGGATCCAGGAGCGGGCCAAGGAGGCAGCGTTCCAGCAAGTTGCGTCGTGACCGCACTGGAAACTGGCGTCAGCGGCGCCAAATGCGGCGCGATCGCGCGTGCCGTTGGGTCAGGCGGCTGCGGTAAGGCCGTGTTCAATTCCAGTCCCGAGGCGGCGCACGTGGCCTCCTTTTCCTCCCAGGCGCGTGCGGACTGCAGTGGCGAAGCGATAAGCGGCACAAGCCCGCAGATTTCTGCGGATTCCGGCGCGTCCGGCGCAACAATGGCAACGGCTGTGGCGGAGAAAGCTAATATCACCACCGCCAGTAACACCACGGCGGGGACCAGGAAGATTCGTCGTATTGGTCGGCCCATATCGATCAGTATCGCCCTTGATGGCGTTTTGCGTGTGCAAAAGTGAAGGCCAAAAAGAGAATCTCACTCTCACACGCGTCTTGCAAATATGACGGCCACTGCCCACGATGAAGTGTACCCGGCGCAGCCCATGACACGATCGGCGATGTACGCGACACCGGTCCCCGCCGAATGCTGCAATGTGCCATGCATTATGGGCATTGACGAGGCCGGCCGTGGCCCCGTGCTGGGCCCCATGGTCTACGCGGTCTGCTACGTGGCTGCCGACGGCGGCGATGACCACCTGCGCGCCATGAAGGTAGACGGTATGCCCATTCCGCTCCTCCCAAGGACACGGTGCAAAAACTAACCCTAGTGTAATTAGACTCCAAGGTCCTATCCGAGGAGCAGCGCTCGCAGCAGTTCCACCAGATCGTGGCCGCATCTGGCCGCGTTGGGTTTTCCTACAATGCCCTCTCCCCACAGGACATTTCCATGTGGATGCTGCAGCGCTCAAAATACAATTTGAATGCCATTGCCCACGACACGACCATCGCTCTGGTGGAGGGCGTTTTGCGCCAAGGGGTCGAGCTCAAACATGTACATATCCTTTGCATTGCTGGCTTATTCCCCATTCTTGACAAGATCTTATTTAGGTTTACGTGGATACGGTTGGCCCCCCAGCATCGTACCAGGCCAAACTCAAGGCGCGATTCCCAGCGGTTGACTTTACGGTCGCGAAAAAGGCCGATTCGCTGTACGCAACCGTCTCGGCGGCCTCCATTGTTGCCAAAGTGGTGCGCGATCAGGTGCTCTCAACCTGGCAGTTCTCGGAGACGGCCCTGGCGGGGACACTTGAAACCAAATGGGGATCGGGGTACCCAAGCGATCCCAACACGGTGTCGTGGCTCAAGCGCACGGTTGATCCGGTCTTTGGCTGGCCGGGGATCATTCGCTTCTCGTGGTCCACGACCGAGAACCTGCTCAAGGAGGACGTCGTGGTTGACGGGTGGCCCGCGGACCGCGCTGCCGCCAAGGAAGAGGAGCGCATGTCGGGTGCTGCTGCCATGTCCAAGTTTGTGAGCAAGCGCACGCGCGCCGGCAATGCCATTGCCAAGCCTGCTGTTTCTGCCGCTCGTGTTTCTGATCCCGCATTCCCTGCGAGCCGGTATGGCCTGCAGTCTGTGCTTGCATCGCCACCACCACTAGAGTCTGCTTCATCGTTGACCTCCTCGACCGACTGGGTCGTTTCCGCGAGCGATTTGTTTGGGTTGTCAAACTGAAACATTTCATTTTTCACGACAAAGTTTTTTTCTTCGAGGTTGCATCCTCGTCGATTGCTTCAAAAAAACAACACCAAAAGAATGGTCCGAATTGTGCTGCCGCACCTGCGCGCAGCGCTAGCCCATCTGCGCCCCGCAGCGTCATGGGCCAGTACTCGCCCAACGATTACCCGTCGCGCCATGTCCACTGGTCCGCCCCGGCACGCATTTGCTGGTCGCGTCGCTCCCATGAGCGTGAACGCGCCCACTTCGAGCACCTCAGCCCGTATGCGCGCCGCCGCGTTTGCATGGTCGCGTGCTGCCGCGCGTCGTGGCCTGTCGACAGTGGCTGCCCCTGCCACCGCTAGTCATGGCAGCAGCATTGGCGCGACGACGTTGGTGAGCCACCCGATCGTGGGCAGGTGGTTCCTGTTTTCCGCGTCGCTCGTGTTTGGCATTGTGGTTGTGGGCGGAATCACGCGGCTGACCGAGTCGGGTCTGTCCATCACCGAGTGGAACGTGGTGCGCGGCATGGCATGGCCGTCGTCGCAGGAAGCATGGGAGGTCGAGTTTTCAAAGTACCAAGAGTCGCCCGAGTACAAGATGTACGTCTTGCTGTTATTTTGGTTGCGCAAGGGTTGGCCGATCGCGGATTCTGACCATCTTCGTAAAGCCTGAACCACTCCATCTCGCTGTCGGAATTCAAAAACATCTTTTACTGGGAGTGGCTCCACCGCAACCTTGGCCGCACGATCGGCGCCGTGTTCCTGCTGCCCACCATCTACTTCACGTTCACGCGGCCCTCGGCTTCTCGCATTGCCAAGGCGCTGGCCGGCTCTGCCGCCAACCCGGCGGTGGCTGCGCGCTGGATCACCCCCGGGATGACCAAAGTTGCTTGGACCTGCTGCGTGTTTGTTGGTTTTCAGGTTTGTCGTTCCTAACTTATTTTTTTCTTGTTCTATCAGCGACTCATGTCAACATATGAAAGGGAGCACTCGGATGGTACATGGTCAAGTCGGGCCTCGAGAACGACATTCTGGACCACCAGCACGCAACTCCGCGCGTCTCGCAGTACCGTCTGGCCGCCCACCTGGGATCAGCGTTTGTGATCTACATCCTATCGCTGTGGTCCGGCATGGAGGTGCTGTCGCAGTGGCGCCAGGCAGTGGTGAGCGGGCCCAGTCCGTACCGACAGCAGCTGGCAGCGCTGCCGGCGTCGGCGCTCAAGGCGGCGCGGTCGTTCCGCGGGTCGGTGCACGGCGTGGCGGCGCTCGTGTTTCTGACGGCGCTGTCGGGCGCGTTTGTGGCCGGGCTCGATGCGGGACTGGTATACAACACGTGGCCGCTGATGGGCGGCGCGTGGATCCCGCCGACGCCCGAGCTGTTCCGCAAGATCTCGCGCACGTCCATCAATGGCAACGCCGAGATGCAGCCCGTCGACCCGACCGAGCGCATCACCCTGGCTGACCTGATCAAGGACGGCCGCTGGAAGAACGTGTTTGAGAACCCGGCCACGGTCCAGTTCGATCACCGCATGCTCGCGTACACGACGCTGGCCGGTATCTCGGCCGTGTTTGTGAAGGCGCACCGTCTGGCTCTGCCGCCGCCGGTGCGTACCGCTGCCGCTGTCTTGCTTGGTGCTGGGCTCGGCCAGGCCACGCTCGGCGTGCTCACGCTCCTGTACTTTGTCCCCCTTGAGCTGGCGGCCGCGCACCAGGGCGGATCGCTCGTGGTGCTGAGCTCGGCCCTGTGGCTCATGCAGCGGATGAAGCAGGTCATGCCCTTGCGCAAGTAAATAAAAAAATAGCTGCAATGTATTGGAAATGGAAAAAGCATTTTGAGTCTAAAAAAACACACGAGTTGATTTTTTTTTACTCCTCGCGGGCCTGCTCGGCACCCTTGCCCGAGTTGGCGTGGGCCATCAGACGCTCGGTACGGTACTTCTCGTACAGCACGTGGCGGGTGAAAGCGCGGAGACCAGGGAGCGCAAACTCGAACATGAGGTACTTGGCGAGGTGGAGCTCGCAGTGCTGCTCGTCGTCAACGTTGACCACACCCCACTTGTACTCGCGGCCCAGGACCTTCTTGCCGTCAATCTCGAGGAACTCGGACGTGGTCTTCTGGCCCGGGAGCGGGAACTCGGCGCCAATGACCGTGTACGGCATGGCAGCCTTCAGCTTGACAATCTCGCGCGAGAACTCCTCCTCCTCGTCGTCCTCAATAACGCCGTCGCCGTCAATGTCGGCGGTCGCAAACGACAGCAGGTCGAGCGTCTCCTGGAGCGTCTTGTACAGCGACGTCTTGAGGTTCTCGAGCTGGCGGTTGGTGATGGAGTCGGCGTGGCCGAGCAGGGGAATCACGTTGGCGCGCATCGACAGGGTGCGGATGGCCGACAAGTCGACGGGGTGGAAGGGGAGCATGGGCGGCAGGAGGTACAGGATGGCGTGCACCATCGTGTCGGCCGACTTGGGGTTACGCTTGACCTTGAGCTCCTCCACGAGGGCTGTTATTTTTAGTATTTGGTTTTTGTTGAGTCCATTATCTTCAAACGCACGCGTTTCGCGACCATCGAAAAAACAGAGAAAACAACATACAAGTCTCGAACTGCGACTCAATGTAGCCCATGACGGTGGCGAGCTCGTTGCCCTGCTCGGCAGAGTACGGCAGGCCGGGGGTGTCAATGAGCGTCAGGGCAATCTTGTGGCCGTTGACGTCAACCTCGACGGGGAGGTGGACTTTGATGCGGGTCTCGGTGGAGACCGGCACGGGCGTGGCCTTGGCGGGGTCAACCTTGCCGTTGAGGGCGAGCGACGCCAGCAGGGTGCGCAGGAACGTGGACTTGCCGACGCCCTCACGACCAACGACCTGTCATAATTGTTTATTTTAGTTTTTGGTTATGCAGTTTTGGAGGCGTGTCCATGCAGCGGCCGACAGCAAAGAAAAACGGTGGCGTCTTTTTCCTGTCGGCCGTGCCAGGACTCAGCAGCAAAAAAGGTGCGCACCATAACGTTGAGGGGGGTTGCGGCTTTGCGACGTTGACGGAACATGTTTATAAGTGTATATAGGTAGTGTACAGGGGAGGAAGGCACAACGAAAGAGAAACAGGAAAATCGTCGTCGGTGGCACCAATGCGAACGGTAACTGGAGGGAAGAGAGGCTATTTATAGGCGGGAACTCACCATAGTTTTTTCATTTTCCGGATAGTTTTTTCATACGGGCTGGAGATGCCAGAAAAAGCCTCTTTTTCATAATGAGAGCTTTTAGGAACTGGAAATACAAAATTATTGGGAAATGAAACATCGTTCCTGACTTTTTGTTTTTTTTTGTCCAACACGCCGCACAAAACAAAATAAAATAGAGGAATAAACATACCCGAACACGCGCGCTCCGCAATCGCCGCCATGCGCTCCTCGTCGGTGCCATGGTCAAATTTGTCTGGCTTATGAAATCACACTCGACGTTCCAGTTTTCTGCGGATAGTATCTTGCCCTGTTTATCCTGAAGCTTTTTGGCTGTTCTCCGCCGGATTTTGTTCAGACTTTACCCAGCCGTGAAGCTCCAAAAGCAAAAATGGTCGCGCCAGCGAGCGGCAACTCTCTTCTTTCACCGATTCGACCATTCGACTCGACTCGTGTGTTTTGGAGTCTGCATTGCGCATTCCACTTATAAGCTCGTAAGCGAAGGAAAAATGCGCGCTTTGCGTCCAAAAGATTCACATCGCTCGCGCACGCACACGCACTCCAGACCAACAACGACTGCATTGGCACAAAAAGGAGCTTGATCGCATCCTTCCCTCCTTCCCACCAAGCACTCCACCGAAAAGAGAATATAGAATGCAACGACCACACACTCCGCCGGCGCACGTCTACCTAGCGACCCCGGCCTCCGACTCCCCCGCACCTGCCATCACCGAAGTGCACCTTCCTGCACGCCGACCAGCACCAGGCACTCGCGTTCGCACTCCGCGAGTTCCCGGCGGCAATGGCCGATCGCACTCGCCGCAGGATCCGGTCTTGAACGCTGGCCCGCGCCCATGGACGCCAACGGTATCGTCGATTGCGCTCACGCCCACGCCGCCCCCGCACCTCCGGTTGTCAGCCGGAAGCAGCAACGGAGGATCGCTGCAGCGCACCGGACGGCCAATTCCCCTCGTGGTTCCTGGCCGGGGCCGATCCGCCAGCAATGTATCTGCCTCGGGTATGCCGCGTCGGCCGTCGGCAATGTTTGCGGGACCCCGGCCGCGCGCGACCAGCAACGCCAGCGTGATGGTGCGCGCGATCCCGGAGCCGCCGTTCACCGAGACGGTGGTGATCTCGGCGCTGGCACGTGCGCGGGCGGGAAGTGACGCGTCTGCGTCCGGATCGCGGCCATATCTTCGCGGCGTCCTGTACCCTAAACCAGTGACCCCAACGACCTCGCGCTTTTCTTCATTGACGGGCACGACATTGACGCCAAGAACCGCCAAGGACAGCCGGACCCAACGATTCCGCCACGTCACTGCGCAGACGTACTTGCGTCGCGCCGCCATCGCAGTGGCTGCGTCTGCGCTCATCAGCTACATGATCGCGCTGTCGGTATCGCTTCTGACGGCCATAAACGGGTACGCGGTGGTCCCCGGCGATCTCCCCGAGTCGGTCACGCACACGGTGGCGGGCGTGTGTGCGGCATCGGCGCTCGGGCTTTTGGCAGCAATTGGCGCGATCGTGGCCACGGCACGGTACGCTCGTGCGGTGCTGGTGCTGTGTGGCCTAATGCCGGCGGCCATGGCCGTGTCTCTGTCCATTTGGCTGCTGGTCACTGATGGTATCAGCGCCGCTGGGAGCGTCATGGCGTGGCCGGATCGCGCGGGGTCGTTGGATACGATCGCGGCGATGGTGGTCACGTGGCCGCCGGGGGATCCACGCGTCGCGGAAGCCGCCAAACAATTGCAGTGCACGCGTGCGACCGACGGATCCTTGGGTGAGGCGTGTGTGCGCGCACTCGCTGCTGCAGTACATGGAAACCTGGTGCTACAAGTCGCGGCCCTGGCAACCGCCACGGGGCTCTCGGCGCTCGGGTTGCTAGTGTGGTCCGCTTGGTGGTGGGCGTCACGAACCAGCCGGACGCGCTGCCATCGGGTCGACGCAGACGCCCTTGAGCTCGTGTAGCCCTTCACCCTCTTCTTCTCCTTTACTACTCATTTATACAAGGCCTGCGTGATTAGACAAACCCCCAAAGCTGCCTTAGATTCGATCGACTTTTGTCCTGTTCCTCGATCCGAGCGCGTCGCGTTCTATAACCTTTGTGTCTTATTTTTTCGAATAAATAAACTGCATTTATTTCAATGAGAGTTATCGGTTGTATCGCGAGGATTTGCCGCTGTCAAGTGTCGATGAGCGCTGGTAAGGTGAAATGTAAGTAGATCGCCAAAGAGAACAAAAAAAAATAAAAGAGAAATACGTACATCGCGGTTCCGCGACGAACCCTGGTCGCGATCGCTGTGCCGGTCGCGCGACCGAGACCGGCGGCGGCGGTCCCGGTCGCGGGGCTCGCTGCGCCGACTGGTATCTTCGCGGCGGTACTCGTCACGGCGGCCGTCGTCTCGGCGACCATCATCCCGGCGCCGCCGGTCGCCACTGCTCGATCCGTGCGAGTCGGGGGTGGGCACTGCAGCAGCAGGTGTGCGGGCCGGACTTGACGCTGCTGCTGCGGCAGGACTCGCCGTCGCTGGTCGCTTGGGTGCGGAGACGGCTGGTGGCTCGACCGACAGGAATGCCGCGGTGCCTCTTGCGCTCGTTGGGGTCGCAATCTTCGGCGTCGTCGTTGCTAAAGTTGTAGCTGCATCGGGCGCCGAAACCACGGCTGCGGGATCGAACGAGATGGCTTTGAACCGGAACTCTTTTGGGGAATCGAGAGGCGTGGTGGTCGCGGTCGGAGCAACAGATGCGCGTGGGGCTGACTCGGCGGTCGCGGTGTCACTCGCCTTTGCCGATACCGCTGGAACGTCAACGTCCATGGCATCATCGGTGTTGTTGTTGTCCAATGCCGCGGGTTGAGTCGCCTGGAACCGTGCCCGGCGTCGCGCCTGTTCGGCGTCGTCATGGTCAACACTGGTACTGGCAATGGCAGCACGGCTCTCAACTGCCGCTGCCGCTGCTGCTGCTTCTGCTGCTTCTGCTGCTTCTGCTGCTTCTGCTGCTTCTGCTGCTTCTGCGGCTGCCGCTTCAGCGCGAGCGCGTTCAGCCGCGGCCGCCTCTTCCTTCTCGGCCCGCGCGCGGCGTTCAGCAGCCTCTTCGGCCTCGCGCTGCTGGCGAAGCTCCTCCTCAAACGCCGCATCTTCGGCCGCCTGTCGCTCAATCTCGGCCGCGCGCTCCGCTGCTGCCTCCGCAGCAGCAGCAAGTTCCTCGGCCGAAATATCGGGCTGACCAAGAGCACGACGCAGAACGTCTCGGATCGGGTGTGGTGTAGTCGGTGCAGACATGGTTCCGAAATGCGAACGCACCAGGGACCGGTACACTTGCCATTTCCATTGCTGTTTTTTTTTCAAGAATGAGCAGTGAGTTACGCGTCACAATTTGAATGGGAATATGTGTACCTCTTTTTTGGACAGGCAGTATTCGGACTCGATCTCGTTGTTGATTTCATCGGCGAGACGGGACAGCGATTGATCAATATCGAGTTGCCTGTTTGACAATTAAAATGAGTAATAAATCGGTTTGCAGTCAACAAGTAGAGCGTACGAAAAGCTGGCAGACGCGGCAGGAGCGGACGTCGAGAGCAGTTCGTCCATGCGAGCATTCCCGAGACTCACTGGATGTTGCTCAAACGCGGCAGGAATACTCGAAAGCTCAAGTGGTGGCAGATCCGTCGTCATTGGCTCCACGCCAGCCAAAGTCGCGGTGGTAAGCCGAATCTTCCAGAAGAACTAGCGTTTTCAGAGTGGAGTGAGCTTATCCATTCATTGATTCAATCCATGAGATGATGCGTACCCAAGAGGCCTCCTCGCGCACAAGCTGGACAATCATGTCCAGGAACTCGGCCGTGTACGGTGGAATGCGAGAGAGCGCAATGGCGACCGAAGCGCGCACCTTTTGGACCAGCGCGATCTGCAAATTTTTGTTTCGCTCATGAGTGAACTGGCGACCTTTCACGAGAAAAAAAAAAGAATACCTCATCGGGAGTAAAGTATACTGCACGCAGCGGCCCCGGCTTGGGCATCAGCGCAATGGCATGTTTAGCGCCCTGTGCCGCCAGCTCCGCAAAGAACTTGTCCACGCGCTCGGCACTATAAATCAGGAACGTTTCGCACACCAGCAGCAGCTGCACAAGCACTTCGCGGCGGAATTTCGGGTCCTGGACCTGATCCTCAAACGTCTCGCGAGATTGCAAGTAAAGCGGCCACTGGTCGTCGACCATGATGGATCCAGGCGCGCCCACAATCGATTCGCGGCCGGGATGCCGCTGGTGCTCCTGCGCACCCAAGACGGAAACATGAACCAGATCCACCACCACCGCGTTGATCTCGTCCATGCACTGTTTGACCGAGGGGCGGATTTTGGGCTGCTGATCGGGGTCCTTTGCAAAATTGGGCAGCGGCGTTTTTGTGACCAGCTCTCGCGGGGACGGCAAGCTGCGCAGCAATGGCCACATTCGGTCGTAAATAGCGTTATAGTCTATCGCTCCGTCGGTGACAGCGGTTGTTGTGGCCGCAATGGCACTGGTGGCGGGTTCTGCCTCTGGTCGCATGGTGCTGAAGGTCCATCCCAGGCGATTGAGTGCTGTTCAGTGATGGTGAGAGGCCAGCAATGATCTTCATGAAAAGAAAGGACAAAACGGTCCGTACAGGAATTGCCAAAGGCATGCGCGCGGTCATTGATCGCGGCAAGCTGCACGGCAGTATTTGGGTACAGTGCAGGCTCAATGGCGGTCCACATCGCCTTGATGAGCGACGTCATGCCCAGGCTCAGCTCTGTGGCAGTATCCGCGCCCACGGCGGCACGAATATCGTTCAGTCTGGGGAGCGCTTCCAGTAGAGATTGGACAATGACGGGCAAAGCGCGCTGAGACGCGAGGTCGGCGAGATCGTGCGCGACGGCCAGAAAGTGCGCCATGTGCTCAAAGCGCACGCTCTGAGGTGCGGTACGCGACCCAAGAACCAGTTCTGTCCAGCGCAAAAGAATTGCCAACAGCGCAGCAGCGAGAGACGCGTATCGATCTGCGTTGCCCACGGACTCGTCCTTTATAATAATACAAATGATGAGTGCAACTTGATGTGGTGTGGAATATTTCGGTGTGGGGGGCGTACGCGCAGGCGGAGGACAACCCAGCCCCAGACCTCGACCCATGCGCGGTACTCGAGCGAGGGCGTGACTCTTGGTGGTTGTTGCTGTTGAGGTGGATCGGCAGTGACCGTGGCGGGGAGCAGCAAGTGTAGCCGCGCGTCAAGGTCCGGGGGTGGCGAGGGCAGTGCGGCCAGTTCGTGCACGAGCTCGCATGCACCCGACGCTGTGGCATCGAGCCAATGCGGCGTGTACTCGGCGGCAGACATGTCGATTTCTTTCTCTCGCTCTTTCGATTGTCAAAGAAAAAACGAAGGAAAAAAAAACATGCAGATTAAGGTCAAGGTACGCGCTCGCTCTCTCTCTTTTATATCAGCTTATGGCGTGCACTGGTACCACTGCGCACTAACCATGTCTTTTCTTTCATAGACGCTCACCGGCAAGGAAGTACGTTCTCCCCCTGATATTTTTCGAAAATGGCGTTTGAAGTGGCACGGACAGACACACTCACACTTGTTTTTTACACTCCTCGGCACACAGATTGAGATTGACGTGAACCCGGACGACAAGGTACGTGTTATCAGTGGCCTTTCAATGTCAATTCAACTCAACTCACCTCAACGATTCATGGATGGCAGATCACCCGCGTCAAGGAAAAGGTTGAGGAGAAGGAGGGCATTCCCCCACCTCAGCAGCGGTACTTTTCCACAGCTTTTCGTTGAGGTGTGCCTCATTGTACTCACTCCCTTGCGTTGCCTTCTACAGCCTGATTTTCGGCGGTAAGCAAATGTGCGTCATCAACAAAGTCCTCAAAGTATGCCACTGACTCTGTTCGAAAAATCAAAACAGGGCCGACGACAAGACCATCAGCGAGCTCAACGTGCAGGCTGGCTCAACCCTCCACTTGGTGCTCGCCCTGCGTGGCGGACGCGATTGAATCTCATGTTCGCCTCGTTGCCGAGACCCGAAAAAAAAAATGAAAAAATGAAGTGATGCGTTTATTTCCTCACATCTTGGCCTTCAACGGGCGATTTAGTCCGGCCGCGCCAGAAACCGTCGTCAGGAACGAAACAACGCGTTCCGCGATCTGGGGCGCAGCGTCCTCGAGGTGCGGGTGGTGTCCGCCTGTTGGTTTTCATTTCTGATCCTGAGCCAGAGTCCCGCAAAACAACAAAAACGGAAACGGAAAACGAACCATCCACAATCATAATCTCCTTGCGCCGCACCACCGCGAGCCGCGCCTTGACCGCCTCATTGTCCTGGTCAAAGTACCCGCCGGTAGCAAACACGTACAGCACGGGCGCCTCGATCTGGGACAGCAGTGCCACCACAAACTCCATGGTGGCGGTCCATGGCCACTGCAGCGTGAGCGAGGGGTCGTTCTTCCACGTGTACTCGGTGCGGTGATGCGTGCTGTTGTACACGGGCACCAACCCACGCTCCGTCAGGATCTGCGCTGCGCGTTCGGGAACGGGAAGATCGGCCGACGCGCGCGCTGCCACCGCCGCCGCAATCGTCGGGTACATGGGCGTGGTCGCCGCCGAGGGCCCGCGCTGCGCTCGCCGCTCAATGTGGTCAAAGAACCGGCGAAGACGGCCTGCTACGCCCTTGGCTGGGTAGTAGGGCTGGCCGAGGTTCTCGATACACACGAAATGGGTCACTCTGTCACCATTTCATACGTGTCAATTGACTTGGACTCGTTTAAAATGGATGGATCGTACTTTTCCGGGAATGCAGCACAGTACGCGGTAAAGACACCGCCGCCCATGCTGTGCCCAATGGCCACAAAACGATCAATCTTAAAGTAGTCCACGACTGCAATCACGTCGCTCAGGTAGCCAGTGGGTCCCGTGTACCGATCCACGCTGGGAGCGTGCGATGAGCGGCCATGACCACAAAAGTCGATACTGAAAATTACGCTCCCAGGGATCGCCTCAAGGATTGCCCTGTTTTATTTTGAACGTGAATACTGGTAAAAGATCGAGATGATGAAGGAAAGACGCACGGCGCGATCAAGTCATAAGTGTTGGCATTGTCCAGCCTGGTAGAAAAAAGACGTGTCAGCCAATGACATGAAAAAAAAACAAAGGACATGGTACGAAAATACCATCCGTGGCCGGCGACAATGGCCGTTTGGTAATCGTTGACATTGCCCCATACTTTGACGGCAATGTGAGCAGGTCCGGGCGTCCCCTTCAGAGGGACAAAAAAATCAGTTGCAGTTGCCATTTATATGCTCTTTCTTCCAGAATCTGACGCGAGGGAGGAGGGGAATGCGATCCTTTTTGTATTTCATTGTTGTTTTCACACCCTCCCGCAGATCCCGGGCCAACGACCCGAGCCGAAGTCCCGATGGCAATTCACCGCCAATGTCGTCCCTGCGTCCGTTCCCGGTAAACTGAAAAAGCCAGAATCGCCCAGTTCGACGATGTAGCACCACGATGACCAATTGACTGTGACTGCCTGAAAAATAAAATAATAATAAAACTAGATGTTCATCTTGATGGACACATTGACGCGGTTGGCCAGAGCCACCTTGTAAATGGCGTCCTTGCGCTTGATGGCCTCGGACGAGCCCTCCAGCACCGCCACAATCTCGTTAGCCAAACGCTTCTCAAACTCCTTCTCTGGGCGCTTCTTGGCGGCCTCCAGCATCCACACGATCGCGCGGCGGTTGCGCTGGCGCTCGTTCAACGCCTTGGGGATCTGCAGCACTTTGGTCCCGCGCTTGAACGCCTTGGTCTCCAGCAGCGGCGCCGCTTTCGCCACCGCCTCGGCAAACAGCGCAGGCGGGGTCAGGCCGGCAGGGAGCGACGAGTTGTCCCGGGCGGCCATCGTCCGCACGTGCTCGAGCGCACCCTGCAGCAAGTTGTGGGCCTTGGTCTTTTTGCCGTCGCGCATAATCAGGTTGGTGGTCTGCGCCAACAGCGCGTCGGTGCGCAGCATGTGCGGCGCCGCGTCGCCGTACTTGAGCGACATGTCAAACGCCTTGCGCGTCGGCGACTTTTCGATGCCACGCATGTACGTACGGACCGGGACGGCGGCCGCTGCCATGGGAGCAGCGATATTGACGCGTGCGAACTGGGCTGCCAGTGTCCTTGCGAGCATTTTTTTGGTCGTATTAAATTTCGAAGAGATACATTTTATACTCGCATGGCTGCGTACTGAACATAGTGATGTGGAACAAAACGTCCGTTTTATCGCCAACAGAATTCTTCAGTCCTTGTTTTTCCAGCACCAAACCAAGCTGTTTTTCTCGTTGCCTTTTCTTGCTGGAATTCCACGAGCATTATCGCAGTCCGATCACGCTACCGCAATTCCGAGCTGTCATTCCACGACCGATCCAATACCCCCCGACCACGTTGACTTCCCCTTGCGCGGGCGCTTCGTCAATCCAGGCCCGCCCCGCCGTGCGTCCGAGGCCATCGGCCGCTTTCTTCCCGCCGCAGCTGACGAGCCCGACGCGCCCGATCCAACTGCTGGTTGAGCTCCTTGGCGCGAGGGGAGTCCTTGA
>MU624940.1:0-16605 GCA_025349905.2 Blastocladiella britannica
TTTTTCTTTTTTCGGTTTGTGGACTGCTGTTGTTGGTACTTGATCGTCGGTCGGGGAATGTAATGCTTTGGACGAAGCGGACTTGGGTGCCCTTTTTATATACACATGACAAGACGGAGAGCGCCTTGGCTCCACTCCATTTTCAGAATCCGTAAGCTCCCAACAACGGGTCATGTATAAATGGGTATATATTTCTGTGTGGAGTGCCAAAATATAAAGAAGAAAAAAAAAACTTCCCGTGCTAGAAATCGCCGTACAGCCCGCTATATCCGTCGCGCACCAGCGCCTGAATACTCTCCCACTCCTTGACTTTGGTGGCCAGCCAGTGCAAATTGATAGGCTTGCTGATAAAGTCGTTGCACCCGCCCGCGATCGCGCGGCGGCGGTCTTCCTGGGACGATGATGCGGTGAGTGCGACCACGATCGACCGAAACCGCGGGACCACCGACATGGGCTGGCTCCTGCCCTCGCTCGACCGCGCCACCCGCTCAGCTTGTTCGCTGCTGTCAGTGATGGACCGCTCGCCGTCGCTCCACGACCCGAACAGCTGATGGGTCGATTTCCCCAGGTCCCGCGGGTCGGTGAGCGACCGCACGTGCAAGAACCGGTCCACGTCGCGGTTTCGGATCCGCATGGATCCCATGGGCGGCAACAAACGAGGCGCGCGCAACGCAGCGCTGTCAACGGTCGCCACCCGGAGGTGACTGCGTTGGCTTTGCGAAATCCGGCGAAGCAGGCCGGCGCCCATCAGCGCCGAGCGCGAATAAAGTGGGAGTTGCGCCTCCGGCGGTGGCGGCGGCGGCGGCGGAATGAAATGCGGCCCCGGCGCGTGAATGTTGAACCATGCGTCTTCTTGGGCCCGAATCAGTCGGGACGCCTCGATGCCGTCCATGACCGGGAGCTGCAGGTCCATGAGCACCAGGTGGAACTCGTTCCCTGACCCCGGCGGCGCGCCGGTAAACATGCGCACCGCGCTCTCGCCATCTCGTGCCGCCGCGTACTGAATCCCGCGCTTGCTCAAGAAGGCAGTGAGAATGTGCAAGTTGATGGGATTGTCCTCCACCAGAAGAACGCGAATCGTTGAGGTCGCTGAGGAGAAAAGCCAAGTCGCTGTGAGCCACATGCTGAATACGGTTATGAAAATAAAGAAATACCTTTCGGAATGGTCTGACAGCGTTGCCGCTTTGGAGTGCTTGGCGCCGGAACTCCCTCGGTTGTTGGTGAAGCCTCTTCCAGCGTTTCCAATGGCGCGGTCTTGGCGGCAGGAGCAGCGGTGAAGGCGGCAGGTGGGGGCGTGCTCGGCCGGTGTACTTGCGGAAAAAGGGTCGCTGTTGCTGTCAATGACCCTGGCGTGCATGCTCTTGCGGGACCCATTGAGACATCCTTGGTGGGAGAAAAAAATGGCGTATGAGCGGAATCCATATAGTGCGAGTCAATCCGGGCGGCGGGCAGCGCCCTCCGGGGCACGGGCGGCGAGATGGGCGAGATGGGGGTGATGGGCGACGGGAACACCAAGTCCATCGGGTTGCCGGTGATCTGAGTGTCGGGCGTCAATGCATTGTAGTAGCCGGATGCTTTGGATTTCCAGACGGCGGGACCATCCGCTGCCGCCGGCGCCGCGAGCGCATCCGACGACGCCTGTGGAGGTTGAGGCTTGGCTCCATTGGCAAGAGCGCCGAGGGGTGACACGGCGGGTTGAACGTTGTTGAGGTCGTTGTGAAGGGCCAAGTAGGACGTCAGGATCTTGCCCGGACTCGGGGGCATCGGGACCAACGCCATGTGAAATACGATCCGACTGGGCCTAGCTGCTGCATTGGGCCGCGGCGTCGTTCGCCACTTGTGGATACTTGCCATGACCCTTGGAAAGAGCCCGTGATGCTCGCACACCAAAAGGAACCCGACGCCCAGGCATGCTTGCAAGTAGGGAAATGCTGCAGTGACTTGGTCCAGCATTTTATCAAATTCCTCCTCCAGGTTGGGGTGCAGCACTACCTCCGTCGGAAGCAAGACAGTTGGCCCAGCTGGGCTCATGGGGGTGGACTCTGCATCGACCTCGATCGCGTCGGCAGAGATGGGTGCGTCCTCCCCGGCTTGAACAAACAAGACGGGTCCCCACGACGTCACAAAGTCAAATTGGAGGGTCTTTTGCGGCAGCGACGGGCCGTCGTGCGCGAGGGGTGGATGGTGGGCTCCAGGACCGGCCGCCTGGGCCTGGAAGGCAAGCGGCTCTATGCCACCTTGCGCTTCGTAGCGATCGGAACCGTGTGTGCCGACAATGTCCAGACCAATGGGAGACCAAGAGATACACCGCGGAAGGGTCGAACCCAGCCACTGCCGGTAGGCTGCAAGCGGAAACAGGGGATGAGACACGGCCGACGACCGCTCGTTGGCATCAAACTCGCTCCCAAACGCCGACATGGGGGCGGGGGACGCCATGGTGATCTGGTGCTCGAAGTCCGGCGTGCCACGAAGGTTTGCGGACGGTGGATGTGGCTGACCCAAGCTCGGAGTGGGTGGGGGCGCAATCGCGTCGCTGTCCGGAGCCATGAGGGCCAAGAGAGCGGGCGGCAGGGCAAGCACCGCGAGCGGCAAGTGAAGATGAACGACAATGCTTGCGTCCATGCGGATCACGTCCTCGAAAGTGGCGCCCAGTGCCAGCCAGTGCCGCTCGAGCAACCCAATCCACGCGGCGGCGTCGTTCGATCCCGGGGAGCTCGTCCGCGAGTTGGAAACGGACGATCCGGGCGAGTCATTGGTGTGCGCGGTTGCCGACGCGTAGATCGTGAGCGATGCGGTTTCCGAGTCGCTGTGCAGTGTCGCGGTAATGTAGCCGTCGTTCGGGCACAGCGACACGGCGCAGCCAATGGCCGCCAACAGGAATCGGCACAGCGCGCTCGGGTTGCACCGGACCCACACCGCCGGGTCTCGTGCCAGGTGGGTGACTGAGATGTTTCGGTCCGATCCTGCGATGAATGCCTACCAGTGGAATGTATTGAAATATTTGAGTCCTCAGCAGCATTGCATTGTAATGCATGCATGAAGTGCGCAAGGTGCTCACAAGAAGAAAAAGAGAACCAAACCAAATCCATGATCATCCATATCACGCGCGCCGCGTCCAGGTCAGTTTCGGCATCCACGGCGGAGGAGGCGCCGGCTGGATCCGTTTCGGCACCATCGATCGCGTTCATGCACCATTGCATTCCGGTCAGGAGTGTCTTGCGCAATGGCAAGGTCGCGTTGAGAACATGCGCGCCATCGCCAGCAATCAGTTGGCCCAGTGCTTTCGCGGCTGGCGAGAGAAGGGCGGTGGCGCCGACGAGCACCTGGTCCCGCGGAACGCGTCCGTTGTGCATTGGTTGCATTCGGGCGCCTTGCCGGCAAAGAGTTCAGGGACGGTTTGAAATGTTCCTTTTGATCAAGAAAGCTGAGGTGGGAAGAGAGATCACGACCGACTGGATGTGAACGCGGTCGCTCAATACGCCAAACTATGGTCGATCCTTGTGACGCGCAAGAACACATAACACACTACACAAACACATTAAGAAGGGTGGATCCATTTCAATTGAAAATCTTGACTGCGCGCTCAAACCCAGCCTGCAGCTTGCTCAGGCGGCGCTGCGGGTGATCGAGCGCCACCACCAGCATCCTGCTGTACACGGGCGGCGGTGCTGCTGCTGCCGCCACGGCCGCCGGACCCTCGCCCTCGGTGGCCTCGGTTGCTGCTGCCTGTGACGTCTCGGTGCCCAACGACGACGGCGTTGACTGCGGCACCTGCAACACGTCCGAGAGCACCGACCCGTCGTCGACAATGATGGCGTTGGTGTCGTACATCATGCCGTGCGAGATCACGCGCACCACCACTTTACTCATGTCCTTGTCGGTCCAACCCAAGTATTGCTGGATCCGCTGCTTGGTGGCCGCCAGATCCTCGCCGGCGTACACGGGCAACATGAACGGCACGCCGTGCAGCGCCGACGGAGTGCGGTTCATGTGCACCACCTGCACCATGTGCACGGGCGTGGCCGACGCCAGCGGCTCGGTGGTGGGCTTGGCGACCGACACCTGCAGCGCAAATAACGTGTACTCGGGAAGCATGCTCAGCGCCGAGGTATCGGCCAGCTCGCGGGTCAGCCGCGCGCCCGACATTTCCGAAATGATCATGGGTGGGGCCGCCGCCACTTGCTCGGCCGTCAGTGCGCCCGACGCCTGCAGTTTCTCGAGGACGGCAGCGCGCAGGGCCGCGACCGTGGCGGTGCGCGGCAACATCACCTCGACCGTCGTGTCGTCCTTGCCCGGAAGCACGCACGCCACGCGCACTAGCCGCTTGGCCTCCAGCTCGGCCAGCGACACGGCCAAGATCTCGTACAGCACCACGTGTCGGCGATCGGCGCCGGGGCCCGTGATACCGCCGCCGCCGCCGCCGTACGCGGGCGACCGGCCGTACGCCGACACGTGGTAGATGGACGACGAGCCGCCCAGCATGTCGAGCAGCGTCACGCCAGGGCCGCGCTTGACCACCGCCCGCGGCACCTCGTTCAAGTACGTGGACGTGAACCGCAGCTTGGTTGGGTCGTCAATCCCGAGCTCCAGCGCAACGCGCGCGGCAAGGTCATCAAAAGGCATCTTCTTGGAGACCGTGAGCGTGAACTCGCCTGAGGCCGCGGGCGCCGAGAGCGAGATCGGACTGCCATTCGAGCCATTGCCATGGTGGGCAGCGAGTGCAGTGGATGCTGCGGTCGTGGCTGCTGCGGCGGGTGCGGTGCCAGGAGCGGCCGGCCCCGACTTGGCCTTGAACACGACATCGACCTTGTTGAGCAAAAAGTCAAAGTAATCGGGCACCGTCAGCAGGGTGCCTGGCGGGTACGTGCCAGCAGCGCCATGCTCGGGCTCGGTCTGGACCACCACGATATCGCCGTTCTCAAACTCGGCCGACTTCCACGAATCCTTGGCGTTCACTTTACACTTTTGGTGCTCGTACTTGGGATGTACCTCCTCAAACACCAGCAGACGCGCGGTCTCTGGGAACCCGGCCAGGAGACGCATGGTCGGGAGCGAGTCCTTGATGTGGGCATTCACGTCCACGTGCATGTGGCCCACGACGCGCAGCGACTGCGATGCCACGTCAAACACCTTGACAAAGATCAGGGCGGTGCCGGACTTGAGTCCGGCGCGTGCGGCATCGGGCGAGTTGGGCAGCGGCGGGAACGCGGGCCCACCGGCGGTACCAAATGGCGCGCCGAGCGGCATCACTGCGGTCGGGTTAGCAAACTCGGCAAACACGTGCAGCTCGTAAGGCGAGAGGTTGCCGCCGGTCGACACCAGCGAGGTCTTGAGCTCCTTGAGCGTGGTGGCAAACAAGTCCGGGGTGATAAGGGTGTCGGGCCGGACGGACCCATTCTCGCGCGGCGAAAACAGCCAGAAGCGCACACTGTCGGGCGGGCAGTTGAGGTGCGCAGTGTAGCGCTCGTGCACGACCTGCCAAGCGGTCTGGGTCTTGTCAAAGCGCTCGTGCCACTCGCCCTCGACGTTGGTCGTGGCGCCAGCGACCAGCGGCATGAACGGCCACAGGTCAAACTCGGTGTGCTTGTGCACGGCCTGGTCGCCGACAATGCGCACCGTGAACATGAACTCGCGCTCGCGCACCTCCCGCTCGCGCTGCTCCTTGGCGCTCCGCTCCTCCTCCAGCTGCGTGCGGATCTCGAGAGGCACGTCCTCCTCCGTCACGGGACCCAGAACCTTGTCGTAGTCCGCCTCGCGAATGTACACGAGCATGTACGCGTTGGTGAACCGCTTGTACTGCATGCGTGGGGTGGCTGCGCCCGAGCGCAGGCCTCCCGGTCCGCGTGCTGCTGGGTACTCGCCGCCAAAGTTGTCCTCGGTGACCTCCTTGATGGTGACGGGGATCACGCGGTCGTCGTCAAACTTGTACCACTTGTCGCCGCGCGATGGACGGATAAATGCGCAGTAGTGGCCGCCGTCGACCGATCCCGAGTGGACCAGCACGCCGTGGAGGTGGTAGCGTTGAGAAACGGGCGCCTCCTTTGATTGGCCGTCCGACTCTTCGATCTCGTCACGGACCAAAAACTCGCCCAGGTCCATCTCGGTCGGGAACTCGTACCGGTCATTGATCTTGACCATGGCGTCGCGCATAAAGTCGTACTCAAACCGCTTCAGTTGGAGGTGCAGCACAGGCGGGAACTGGGTGAACACCACGCCCTTTTTCGCGTCCTGCAGGCCGTAGCCCTCGGCCTGGTACTTGTTGTCGCCCTCGAGCAACTCCACCTGGATGTAGTCGCGGAACGATTCGTAAATGTTCTTCATGCCTTTAATCAGTTTTTAAAGTGAGCTTCCAATAAATAGTAATAGAAAAAAAATATGAAAAGTACCCTTGACATTGAGCTGGATGTCGTAAAAGTCTTCGGTGCGCGCCGACTCGTAATCGACATTGACGCACTTGATGTACGACTTCATCTTGCCGACCAACAGCCACGGGATCATGCCGTGGGCCGGGGTGCCCTTCATCTTTTCCTCCAAGTTGTCGCACAGCACGCGGAGAAACTCTTGCACGTCGTGCTGGGCAAACGCGTCGACCGTGTTCCAGCCAAACGAGCGCGTGAGCTCGTTGGTCTCGACCGCGTCGTCGGCGGTCTGCATAAAGTAAAACAGCCGCTGGAGTGCGCGTGTCACGCTGCGCTGCTCGGACGCCGTGGGCGGTGCGCCTCCGACGCTCCGGGTCGGGGCAGCGGGCGATGATGACGACGAAGACTCGGACGCACCTTCGATGGCAGCAACGGCGGCGCCAGGAAGCGGAATCTGATACACGGCGCGGCGGAAATAGTTGGTGCAGTACAGCGACTGCAGGATCGAGTTCATGTAGCACGTGGCCCCTTGGTTCTTGAGGCCGACATGGCCCGTGACACGCTTCGAGTTGTAGCGCGTGAAGCTGTGGAACATGATCCCGGTCTCGTCGCGAAGCGCGCGCACCTTGGCCACCAGCCGCACTCGCGTCGCGGACTTGGCGGCGATCGCCGCTGGCCCGACCACTCCGGCTCCTGGCGGGATCGTGTCGTTCGGAGACGCGGGGGCAGTAGCAGCGGCGGTGGTGACGGCGATTCCTCCTGCCTCACCCGCGGCAGCAGGCGCGGCGGCGGTTGCGGCAGCGGCGTCGTCGTCAGAGACTGGGGTGCGCACGCTGAATTTACCGAGATCGGTCAGGGGCAGGAATTGGCTGAACCCCCAGTCCAACTCTACCTCGCCAAAGCGGTGGTTCGAGTCTATTTATGTGCTTTTATCAGTTCTATTTTGCATAGAGGTTAAAGGGTAAAACGTACACTGCATGTGGTGCACCGTGTCGTCCTCGGGGTGGGCAATTGCCAGAACAAAGTCGGCGCAAATGGCCTCGTCGGGATCGCGGTTGGGCCAGTCCAGTTGCACGTAAAAGGAGACGGTCCGGTTCGCGCCGTTGCCGACGGGGAAGAGCATGATGCGCCTTTTCAATTGAAGAAAGTGAGCGACTTACTCACAGAAAAAAAGAGAAAAATAGAAAAATACCATTCCTTGCCGGCACAGGTGAATGCGGGCGAAAAGATCTTTTGGTGGCGCTTGAGGTCGTTCCACGAGTCAATGGTCCATTCGATGGAGTTTTCCTCTTCGACCGTAAAGTCTTTTCCGCTCTCGGCAAAGATTTTGGCCATTTTATCGGCCATGGTCATTGGGGCTGTTTTAAATTATTATTTAGTTTAAAAGCGTCGATCAGTACAATGGAAAAAGTGGGAGTGAAAAACGTACAAGGCGCTGAAATACAATCAAACGGACGGACGAGGCAGAGTCGACGTGACGTGGTTTTTCGCTTTAATGAGAACCATACTTGGACCAGAATGAAAAATAAAGAAAAGCACGTACATAGTTGAGCGCTTGGGTGCGGAACCACGGCCATTGATTCGTACGAGGGCTGTGTGGTTGACAAGTCAGTAAGGAGCCGAGACCGAAGAAAAAAAATAGGCGTACCGGCAGCTGCGGACCAAGGACCGGGACCGACATCGGTGGCAGGCCCGTGGTCGTCGTCTTTGCCGGTGTTGTTGCGTCAGGATTGGCCGTGACCGCCGCCACTGGTGCCGCATCGAGGACGGGATCGGTGGTGGTCATTTTGATATTCTTTTCTTTCAGTTTTGTTCTTTTCTTTGCGCTTAACCAAGGAGAGAAGCGACACGTCAGGTGCTGTTAAAGCAAAGTAAACAAAAAAAAACTTCTCCGTCCGTCCGCGTATAACAATCATAACGATGTCCAACAAGAACGCAAACCTGTTCAGCGCCCTCGAGGTCGAGGACGAGCACCTGGAGGCGACCACCGTGCCCGTGTCCGAGGTGCACGTGGACGCGCTGGTGGCGCTCAAGATCGCCAAGCACGCCAACGACAACGCGTCGTCGTCGTCGGTCACGGGCGCGCTGCTGGGCATGGACGCTGACGGCGTGCTGCAGGTGACGGCGTCGTACCCGTACCTGGCCAAGCAGCGCCGCAACCGCGACGCCGACACTAACAACATGCTGGACGAGGAAGACCAGGCCGAGCTGGACGAGAACTACCAGCTGGACATGCTCAAGTGCCTGCGCGCGGTCAACGCCGACGCCAACACCGTCGGGTGGTACCACGCGTCGTCGCTCAACAATTTCCTGTACCACTCGTGGGTCTCCACGCAGACCGACTTCCAGACGTCGATTGTCAACTCGGTGGTGCTCGAGTATGGTATGCTATACTAGAGTTGTTGTTGTTGTTAAGCGTGCTATGCAGTGTTGACTCAAATCAAAACATAAACAGACCCCGCCGGCTCGCAGACCGGTGCCTTTGGCCTCCGCGCGTTCCGGCTCACGGACGAGTTCCTGACCCTGTTCAAGGGCAAGCCGCGGTCCGCCATCACCTCCGCGGCCGTCACCGCGTCGGGTCTGATCGAGGAGGGCGTGCTGGTGGAGTTGCCGGTCTCGATCCGCAACTCGCAGCTTGCATCGGCGTTCCTGTACTCGCACCGGCTCACCGCGCACACGGTGGCCGCGCCCATGCCGGGAGTTGCACGCTCGACCCACACCGCCAAGCACGCGGCGGCGCTGCTCGACACTCTGGACGCGTACGGCACCGAGCAGTCGCGGTACTCGGGATGGCACCGCGTGCACCTGCGCGAGAAGGGCCGCGCCGAGCAGCAGATCACGCGCAAGCGCAACGAGGCCGACGCCGACGACGAGCAGGTCGAGCAACTGCGCAAGCAGCTCATGGCCAAGCTCCCCACCGAGCCGCCCAAGCTCGACTCGATCTTGCTGGCCGCGCAGCTCGGTCAGTCGGAGCTGGGTCTCTCTGGGTTCCTGGCACCGGCAGTGCTCGAGGCCGAGATTGCCAAGGCCGCGGGCGAGCCGGCAGCCGAGCTCGATCAGTGATTAGTTGTTTGTTGTACTGGAATACATTTTTTCATCTTATCCGAATCGACGTGGCCGTGCGTCATGGGTTCCAGCGAGTGCAAATACCTGGCGGGTTGCAGGCAATTACTCAAGTCTCTGACACACCGTTGTCTCCATTCACCTCTTCCCTCCTGCAATCCCTGCAACTCAATACATTATATACAAAAATGAGCCTCGAAAACTCTAGCGCCCTCACGCAAACTGGCCCCGCAGCTATCCCCGCGCTCGCCGTCCCAGCGTCCGGCCTGATTGATATGGGTTCCATCAAGTCGGTGGCCGTGTACTGCGGCTCGTCGCCAGGAAATGACCCAATCTACATGCAAGTTGCTGCAGGTACTGCCTTTTATATTGATGTCATTCATGAGGCAAGTGACATTGACTCATCAAAATGGTACAGACCTTGGCCGCGCATTTGCCCTCAACGGCGTGCGCGTCGTGTATGGCGGTGGTTCTGGCGGTCTCATGGGCACCGTTGCCCGGTCGTGCGTTGAGGTACATTTCAAGAATTACGCGTCGAACAATTCTTTCCGAAATACTCACCTCTTGGAATACAGAACGGAGGCAAGGTCCTCGGCATTCTTCCTACCGCGTTTGTTGCCAAAACGAAATTCGTGGGAGAGACCATCCTGGTCGAGGACATGCACACCCGCAAGTTGCTCTTTAACCAGCACGTACGTTCTTTTTCCTTTGTGTTCCATGTGTCCCATTTAACTCAAAAAAGAGAAAACAGTGCGATGCATTCATTTCTCTTCCAGGCGGCTACGGCACCGCCGAAGAGCTGTTTGAAGCAGTGACGTGGGCGCAGCTCGAGATCCACGCCAAGCCAGTCCTGGTCCTGAACCTGAACGGGTTCTACACGCCGCTTCTGGACTGGATCAAGGGCGCCGTGGACGCCGGGTTCATTTCGCGGCCCAACCTGTCGCTGGCACGGTCCGTGGCCGATGTGACCGAGACTCTGGGTGTACTGGCGGCCGTAGGACAGCACCGCGCGACGTTGTTGGACGCTGGCCGCGCCGTGGACGTCAAGTTCTTTCACTGGGACGGCGTGGCGGGGGCGTTGCAGCGCGGAGACGATCTGCTGCACTTGGTTGCGGGATCCGACGGGGTTGTGCGCGCGGCGGGAGGGCCGGCGGTGGTGGTGCCGGCGACCGAGCAGGAGCGCAAGGTCGGGATTGTCGGTCACGTCGATGTGCCTGCTACCATTTCTGCAACTCCTGCTGAGGCGGCCCAGTAACAAGTGAATGATGTCCTTCTCTTGCAACAATGTAATGTAATTCTATTCGTCACTGTCGCTCTCGGATCCAAGTAAGGAATCGGCTGCATCGGGCGGGGCAGCGCCTGTTCGCACGAGATACCCCAGCGACCGCTGGAGCTGAACGGCAGCATACGCCGCCCCGTACTCCATATCGTACCACCAGTTGACCGCGACGCACAGAGGGTGAATTCCATCCAGCGTGCTTGCCTGGTACACGGCGTGATACCACTGCGATGGCAGGTAGAGCTATACAATCAAAAAATCAGAGTCCGTGGCAATTGATTGAATGGATGTATGCGCACCACGTCGCCCGGCCAGACTTGCACGTCGAGAAATGGCGCATCTGCCGCTGGCTTGCGGATCCATGGCACTCGCGATTCTGGATCAGCAACGGCCACTCGGAATGTTGGTCCGACCACCAACCCGGAACGCGCTGCTTCCGACACCTCCGGCTCATACTGTGCCGGAATCAGCATCTCCTCTAGAGGTGCATGGCGTTAAGGGAGAACCAATAGAAGAAAAAAAGGTAAAGAGATACCATGCATCCGCCATGCCTCGCTGGGCGCCCACAACCGGAACCGCTTCACGCCCGAGACCACCGCGTAGAGGTTTTCGTAATTATCCTTGTGGGTGGCAGTAGCCGCCGACGCAGACCCAAACCAAATATTGACCGCATCCGGGGCATTGCCCAGCGCCTCGGTCGCAAACGCAATGTCGCTCGGAACGTCGGCGGCAAGTGGCGCCCAGTCGTCCGCCAGGCACCCGTTCTGGGTCTGCATGTACGCGACGGGAGCGTCCGACAGGGAGGTCACAGTCATGGACTGCGGATCAAGCCTTGGGACACAGGGACCATCGGGGTACAGCGGCGCATCGGGGCACTGCGTCGGGTCCGCGGACGCCAGGAGGTGCGCATATGCCGCTGGGTACGGCAGCGTGGGCGTGTGCGGCATGGTAAAGTACGGCGTGCCGTCCAACGGCGCATCGGCAAATCTATATATTTGCTTTTTTTCAGCATAAAGAATAGCATAACAAGAGATGGGAAGTACCCAGTCGGCGTGAAAGCCACCGTCACCTCGCGGTCGCCCATGGTTTGGGCAATGTAGTCGGGTGTCCACTTGCGCATGGCCGGCCAGTCGGCAGCGAGTCCGCGGAATACCACGGGCGTGTTGGCGTGCACCATGCGCAAGAACTCGAGCGGGGTCGGCTCATGGTGGATCTCGCGCACTGCAAGGCCGACGGTCAAGTCTATTTTTCATAGTGTTGTTAAAATAAGAAAGCGGCAATCTGATAATGGAAAATGCGAAGAACCTTGGACAGCCGCCGAGTGCGACGCGAGGAGTTCTCGGAGAACGTTGCGCGGAATGGCCGTTGGCTCCATTTTTTTTTCTTGACAAAAAGAGAACGAACGCGACACATCACGCCCCTCCTTCGCGTAAAGAAGGAAAAAAATCAAAAATGCTCACCCCACAGTTCGAGTGCACGCAAGACACTGACACCCTGACGCTCCGCATCCGCGCGCCGCACGTGCGCTCGTCGCACCTCGAGACGCTGGTGCTCGGCCGCGACTTCCGCTTCCACTGCAAGCCGTACTTTCTGGCCCTCACTTTCGACCACGAGCTGGTCCCCGATGTCGACGATACTCCGGTCGAGGGTGATGTTGCTGCTGCATCTACTGCAACTGCGACTGCCACTGATGCGACGCGCAAGCCCTCGGCCTCTTACGATATTGTATCCGGCTATTTCACATTCACCCTGCCCAAGCTCGTGCCTGGCACCGTCTTTGGCAACCTGGACATGCTGACGGCTCTATTGACTGGTGCTAATGGCTCGAGCGTTCAATCTTCATCCGGCCAAGCTGCTGCCAAGGCAACTAAAGGTCCGCTCATCGAGTCCTTGGGCATGGAGGACGCTGCGGCAGCACAGAATGACCACGAGGAGGAATATGAAGACGACGTTGACGCGTGGGATTGGACCTGGGAGCAGCAGATTCCGTCGTCAACTGATGCCACAATTCGACTTGGCGCCGCCAAGTACGGATTCGCGGATCATTTCTCTGGGTTCTGGGAAACCCACGCCGACGAAAAGAGCGAGTTGCTGGACCTTGGGCTGGAGCCGGACTCGATGAGCGCGGCTCAGCGCGATGCCGCCAAGCGCGAGTACGAGGATGAGGAGTTTGACGAGGACCGTTACATGTACGCGTCTCTCTTTTCTGAAAATAAGCAACATGTCTGACTTGCAATGATATCAGGGAATCCTTTGTGTTTGACGCCGATACGGCTAAGGCACACCTTAAATCCCGTCCATGGTGGACGAGCCTGACAGCAGGTACACCTCTGGAGCTCACGACCGACGAGCAGTCGCGTCTGGTACGCATTGCGCAGACCATGGCCAAGGCACCGATCGCAGTCGACGCCGCGACCGACTCCCCCGTCCTCTTGCTTGCCACGCTCGACATCATTGCGTCGTACGCGCTGGCGTGGCGGTGCGAGGACGAGGACCCAGGACCCGAGTTTGGATGGGCGGTGGCGCGTGTATCGGCAGTCCTCGGCGCCATGACCGTTCCCACGTCTCCTGCGGCCGTCGCCGAGTCCATCGTGCGCCGTTCCCTGTTGTTCCCGTACCTGCGGTCGGTCCCACTTGCGCGCGCCGCGGTCCTGGACGCGGCCGCCATTGTGACCGCTGGCCGGCGGCCGGTCCTTCGCGCTCTCCTCGCGGTGCACGCAGCATTTGCGGCCGACGACGTGCGATGGACGCTGAACCGCGCGTGGATCGAGCCGTTGACGCAGTGGGTCGCTACCGGGTGGAAGTCGGACGACCGCTGGCGCCGCGCCGCCGCCAAAATGACCCATGAGTGGCCCTCCGTCGTGAAGGACCAAGTGACGCGCGTGCGCGAGGACTGGCAGCTGGGCGAATGGGAGGCGCTTGCGCGCGAGGTCGAGACCGGCGAGTTGGTCGAAAGCAGCGAGGATGAGGTTGAGAACGGTGGTGCTGACGTTGCATCGCCAGCTCCTCCTGTTGTTGCTGCGGCCGTCGCTCCCCAAAAGCCAAGCGAGACCGTTGCTCCTCGTGGCCCACTCATTTCGGTTGTCGGCGACGACGCGGACCTTTCTACCGCATCACCTGTTGTCCCTGCTGTTGCGACTCGTCCTGGAACGGACCAGTCGTTGCTGGCACTGGATGCCATGCTTGGACAGAGCGGCCAAGACGACGATCAAGATGGCCAGAGCGACGAAGAGATTGGGATGAAACTTGCAGGACTGAGCCTGGGCGACAAGGACCCGGAAGCAGCATCTAGCAGCGGAGTCCGACGTGTCCTCATCAGCGAGTTGTAAACACATAAAAATACTATTTTATTTACCAACTTTCTGATACTTGTAATACTCGCCGCCGTACTCGACCAGCCACTTGGGATCGACCGCAAGCACACCCGTCATCCACACCTTGTTATCGGTCTCCACGACCCCATGGAACACGACGTACTTGGGCGCCCGCTCGTAAAGCGCCGACGACGGGTGAATCCAAGCGGTGGTGCCGTCGCGAAGGAGCGAGTACGACCCGTCATGGTTGACGGCCGCCGCTTGTGGGAAACATGCGGCGGTCACGCACCGCCGGATATTCTCGGTCGGATCACCTCCACCATCGTGATCAGCGTCATCGGAGTCCAGGGCCGAACTGGACGCATCAATGCCGTACTTGATTAGGATGCGCAGCAAGTGCGCGCGAATGCGAGCGGCTTGGAGCAAGGATGCGTAGTGGACGTGCCGCCGCTGGCACCACGATGACAGTTGGTTGGCCGCATCAAATGCGAGAAAGACTGTAATGTTTTCTTTCATTCAATCCACGAATCCATGCCAAAAAAAGGAGCAAGAGCATACCATTCAAATACATCAAGTGATCGCCTTCCTCGACAGCAAATTCGATCTGCCTGAATCCAGCTGCATCGTGGCCCCCAGCTCCAGTAAAAATCTTGTCGATCGAAAGCATCGCGGCGATGGTGACCATTTCTTGGACGCATCCAAACCCAACTGATTTCAAGATCTAACGGAGCATTTGGTCAATTCGACGAGTCCAATGAGAAAAGAAATGAACAAAATACCATGACAGCCAATGTCGGGTCCACGGGCATTTCAGCCACGCGTCTGCCCATTTCCGTAATGCACCCATCCGAATCGACGATATCCACGAGCCTCAACAGCTCCATGGCCGCCGCAAACCTGTCCACTGGCGGCGAGTCCAGGAACGGAAACACCCCGAGCATTTTGACCCCAAGGTACATGAGCGTGACCAGCGGGCTGACCAGGTTCCCGCGCAGCAGTTCGGGACTGGTGCACTTCACCAAACGCTCCCGTTCGGTCCAAAGTCGGTACACTTTTCCTGGTCGAGTGCGCCCGGCCCGTCCTGCCCGCTGATCGGCGGCCGCTTGCGAGATGGGCGTGATTCGAAGCGACGAGTGCATTGACGTGGCGTGAAAGTACCGCAGCTTTGCAAACCCACAGTCCACGACATGCACGATCCCGGGAATCGTCACGGACGCCTCGGCCAAATTGGTGGAAAGGACTGCTTTACGTGTCCCGGCGGGTGCTGGCGCAAACACGGGCTCGATCGCGGAGGTTGGCTGGCCGGCATGCAGCGGCAGTGGGAGCAGGGCAAATGCTGACGGGACTCTTTTCGTTTCGCGTCAGATTGCGGTCAAGGCCATAGAAAATATAAAGTAGGAAAAAAACGGTATACCAACACTTTTGCGCGATCTGCAAGCATCTGAGCCGCTCGCTCAATATCGTCGCGTCCAGTTAAAAAGACAAGGACGTCGCCAAGCGGTTCCTGGGAAATTGGAGTTGATCAATCATAACGCCGAGCAAATGTCGAGAAGAAAAATGTACCCGCTGGTGAAGGTCGAGGACAGTGTCCACCGCGGCCGTCAAGTAATCCAAGCAAGGTTTGGACAAGTACATGATGTCCAATGGAAACGACCGGCCTTCCAAAGACACAATCACACCGGATGTGGCGACGGGGGCCTTTTTGGTGAAATACGCAAGAAACGCGTTCGCATCGAGCGTTGCTGACGAGACAATGATTCGCAAATCCGAGCGATGGACGAGGATCCTAAGTCAATATTGCAGCTTGGATTTGAACACGACCGTCCATTTGACAAAAAAAAAAGAGGACGGACAGCTTCAAAAGACCCAAAAGTATATCGGTACTCGTGCTCCGCTCGTGGGCCTCGTCGACCATAATGACGGAGTATTTACTCAGCAGCGGATCGGCCATGCACTCTCGGACCAGTGCGCCGTCGGTCGTGTACCGAATGACGGTCGCAGGGGATGTCTTTTCGTCAAAGCGCACCGCGTACCCGACAGTCCCGCCCACCGGCTCGTTGCCCATTTCTTCGGCAACTCGTGTGGCAAGCGATATTGCCGCGACGCGTCGAGGCTGGGTCACCGCGATGGACCGAGTGCCGCTCTTTGTCCACCCGGCCTCGTGCAGGTACTGTGGGAGCTGGGTCGATTTGCCGCAGCCAGTGTGCCCGACCACGATGGTCACCGGATTGCTTTCGACCGCATACAGCAGCTCGCGCCGGTGCGCGACGATCGGAAGATGGAGCCTCGCTGCAGCTGGAGACAGCGAGCCCGTCGAAAAGGAAGGGGCCAGTCGCTCGGCAAGGCCAGATTCGAGATCAGTCTCGGCCATTTATCAGAGTGATTTAAAGCAGAGGAAAGAGAAGCTCTTGGCGTCAAGCTCCAGCACGCGAAATGTAAAGGGCTTGCGCAAAAAATGGAGCCAAGGCGCTCTCCGTCTTGTCATGTGTATATAAAAAGGGCACCCAAGTCCGCTTCGTCCAAAGCATTACATTCCCCGACCGACGATCAAGTACCAACAACAGCAGTCCACAAACCGAAAAAAGAAAAA
>MU624941.1:0-16574 GCA_025349905.2 Blastocladiella britannica
CAGCTGAAACAACCTGATTGTACGGATTCGTGGGAAGTTGCTTTGCTTCATTTTTCACGAAAAAGTCAATATTAATACCATGTCGCAAAACCAACTCCGTATCACGCCCACCGCGTACCTGACGGTCCTGCTGCACACGTTCAAGAACCCGAGCACTTCTGCGCTCGGCGTACTTTTGGCCCGCCCCGATGCCCCGACCACCGTCACCCACGCGGTGCCCGTGACCCACCTCCCGCTGGCCCGTGCCGCCGCCACTCTGGACATTGCGTGCGGCATGCTCTCCGCTTGGATCGCCGAGGACGGGTGGGTGGCCGCTGGCGTGTACGTGGCCCTGGACACGCCTGTCGCTCTGACCCCAGCAACAGTTGCGTCGTTTTCGGCTCTGGACGGGAACATTACGAGTCTTGCCCGTCAGATCTTGTCCGGCCTTGGGAACGCCGACAAGACCGCGCCCATCGTATTGGTAATGCTATTTTTTTTCGCTGTTGTAAATATTGGCGTCTGTTAACGCCCATCTTCTTGAATAGCTGGACGCAAATTTGCTTGCAGACGCGTCGGCACCGCCCGTGGCCCTCGTACCGCTGGTTCCTGGCCTGACGTACGCATATCTCTCTATGGACCTTCATATTTTTTCATTCAAACAAGCGTCAACAGCGTTACGCTCCATGGCGCGCCATCATCGCTCGCGCGCACCGGCACTGCGCTGCAACTCGCCGACAGCCTCTACGATCTGGACGACCACTTTGAGGACGCAGCGCGCGACTGGATTGGCAACTCGGCTGTGATCAGTGAACTTTCGAAGCTGGTCGCCTAACCTCTCACAAGTTACCGAGCTAATGGATTCCCATTTTATAGCGTTGTATTGTATTTGAGAGGCAACAGTAAAGGGGGAAGGGAAGCACGCGCAATACGAGAGAGTGGTACAGTACACCAACCAAAAGGAACGACATCAGAAAGCCTGCGCAATCACCTCAAGCGCGCTTTGGTAAACCTCCAGCAACTCCTTGCACTCCTTCCGTGCCTTGGAGATGGCCGGGTCCTCTTGCAGCACCTCGTCAAACACCTCGTCGCGGTACAGCGCCTGCACCAGCCGGTTCTGCAGCGCCTCCTTGGTGGCATTGACCAGCAGATGCATGACCGCCTTGGGCACCGCGTCCGCGAGCGCCTTCTTGACGATCCCGAAGTAGCTGTGGATGAGCGACCGGATCAGCGCAATCGCAAAGTCCTCGCGCTCGCGCGGGGCGGCGGCGTTGGCGTCACCGGCAACCGATCCGGTCGTGGATCCGGCAAACGAGGGACCGTTGCCTTGGTGGCCCGCTCGACCATCCGACTCGTCGTCCAAGTGCAGTGGATCGCGCGACCCGGCCGACATGGAAGCGTATGACGACTGCTGCTGCTGCTGCGCGGCGGCGGCGGCGCCCGGCGTGGTCAGTGCTGCCAGGCCGCCTGGACCTGTGGGGCCGTACACGGACGGCGGGCGGTGTTGCGACCCAAACAGGAACCCAAACATGGAGTCGCGGCCGGTGGCGGACGACGACGACGATGCGAGTGCGGACGACGACGGCGGCGCCGATCCACCCAAGCCGGTGCTGCTGGAGCTCAACACCCCATTCCCATTATTAGTACCGCCACCACGGAGCGACAGCGACCCGAACGCGGCCGAAACATCACTCCCCGGCTGTGCACTACCAGCACCGCCAGTAGCGGTCGCGCCCGAGTACTGGTGAGTGAGCCGGCGCATGCGATCGGCCGACTCCTTCTTGCGGCGCTCGCGCTCGTACTTTTTCTCCAGCTGTGCGACCGCGTTGGCCCCACCGATAAAGTCCGGGTGCGACGTGTTGATGTACGCGCGCTGAATAGCCACTAGCGTGGCCACAAACGTGCGGGTCGGCACCAAGTGTTCCTTGAGCAGATCGGCCACACCCTGCAGTACGCGCGCACGCAGCACTGGGTACCGGCGCAGTTCGGGAAAGCACGACTCGTGCGTGAGCCGCAGCAGCTCCTCGTACACGGTATCGACGCATCGCAGCGACGGGGTCTCGAGCCGCGCAATCTGCGGCTTGACTAGCAAGTCGAACGCTGCTTCGGGAATGAACAGCGCGGGACGCGAACCCGTCGCGTTGCGCATGGCGGTGCGGATCTCGCGCACAGACAACGATGCCACCGGGTCCAGCGCCTCCAGCGAGTGGCCAAACACCTGGTCAAAAATGTGGAACAGCCGCGCTCCGCCCGACAGTTCGGTCGTGGCCGAGGCGCTGTTGGTGCCCTCCACGGACGAGTTGAAGTCGGCCGCGTACTTGGTGATGAGTCGCAGCACCAGAGATTGCTATGTTTTCATCGTGTCAGGAAATAAGAGCCATGGAAAAAAGAAAAGAGTACGTACAGGAGACTGCCCCTGCAAATCACCAGGACCATCGCCGTAGCTCGAGAGCTCTTGCTGCTTTGCCGAAATCAACGCATTCAAACGAATCTTGAGCTCGGGCAGTCGCTCGCGGATATGCGTCAACAGCACGGTGTTGAGTGTGCGGGCGAGGTTCTCGGTGCCGACCTTGTTGGGAATACTGGCGTAGACCGGGTGGGCGGCAAAGAACTGCGACTCGCGCTTGCGCGCGTACTCGAGGCTGCGGCGCATTTCAATGTCGCGCTGCGACCGGTTAACGACGCCCACAAACCCCAGGCGCAGCGGGTACACGCGTCCCGCCAAGATCTCCATGGCCGAGGTGCCCGAGTCCATCAGGTCCAGCTTGGTCAGCAAACCCAACGTGCGCGAGCCCTGCGGATCCACCTCGCGCGCCAGCTTGAGCGAGTCCGAGTTGGCCAGGTCCACGTTGGCAGGAGAGACCGCCAGCACAATGCAGTTGGGCCGCAGCACGTAGCCCATGATCAGCTCGCGGATCTGCAGCTCAATGTCGCCCGGCTGGTCGCCCACGGGGATCTTGGTGAGGCCGGGCAGGTCCACCAGCGTCAGGTCCACCACGTGCGGCGAAAACACCTTGAGGTGGATGGGATCGCTCGAGATGCCCTTGTTGACGCCGGCAATCCGCGCCGTCTCGGCCTCGATCTCGCTCTTGACGTCCTCAAAGTTGGTGAAGCGCGTGTCGGGCTTGTGCAGGAATTCCTATTCAATATTTTATTTGAGTCCACCAATTCACCTCAACAATAGAAAGGCCAACGAACTGCCCATTCTTCTGGCTCGCCCGAGCCCTCCAATGGCGGGACGGGACTGTGACGCAGCTGCAGCACCAGCGGGCGGCGGGTGACAATGCCCGAGCCCTTGGGTAAGAAATCCTTGCCGACAATGGCTTCCAGCACGCTCGACTTGCCCGAGGACTGCGAGCCGACCACGGCGATCTGCGGCAGGTCGATGGGCGAGTTGCCGACGGCGGCCAAGATGTCCTGCAGCTTGTTGATGAGCGGGATGAGGTCGTTCATCTCTGAATCAGGTTATGTGTGTTGTATTCTTTTTTTCTCGGTGGGTATCTGTGTCGCTGGTGGCGAGAGGAGGAGAGAAGGGTGCGGTGGCCGCGCCTATTTTCACGTCAGGTCGGAAGAGCGACGCGCCCCTTCAAGAGCACTCACCGACTCGATCCTCACATAAAAATAAATGACTGGTCTCGCACGCACCGTAGCGCTCATTACCGGCGCCAACAGGTAGACCAATTTTTTTTGTTCTTTTGTTGTACTGGCCGCGGCGACGACATCTTGATGCATTATATTTTATGACAACAGCGGCGTCGGATTTGGCATTGCCCGCCGCCTTCTGCTCAACCACACCACGGGCACGCGCATTGACGCGTGTGGCCGCACCTTGCCCCCCAATACTGGCGCGAAAAGTGGTGCGAGTGACGATCTGGTCGTGGTGCTCGGCTGCCGCAACCACGCGCGTGCCACCGCTGCCCGCGACGCCCTCCTGGCCGAGTTTCCGTCCGCGAAAATCGACATTTTGGACATGGACGTGTCGTCAGGCCCGTCGATCCGCGCCGCCGCGGCCATTGCACGCAATCGCTATGGGTCCATCTCATTTTTGTTTTGTAACGCGGGGATCATGCCGACCGTGGGCCTGGCGTGGGGCGCGATTGCGCGCGATATGGTCCTGGACACCAAGGACCTGTGGACCAATGGCACCAATGCCTACGTGCAGCCCGTGGGCGTCAAGGACTCGCTTGGCCACGGGTCTATTTTCGTTGCTAACACGGCTGGCCACTGGCTGCTGGTACTTTTCATTTTACCTTGGTATGTGGATCCGACTATTTACTGCTGTACGTATTTTCTTAGATCAATGAGCTCGAGCCCTTGCTCGTGTCTGGCCATGCCCGCGTGATCATGACCAGCTCCGTGACCGCCAAGCGGGCGTACTTTGACCTTGACGACATCCAGGGACTTGCTGGGTACCTACACCTTTTTCTTCGTTATTTGCCATGGATCCTAACTTCGGTGATGGTGCCCAGTAACCGCCCATATCACTCGTCCAAGTACGCCATGGACGTGCTCACGTTGCATCTCAACGCCAAGTACGCCGATCGGGGCGTTCGATTCTTCACAACGTGCCCGGGCACCGTATACACGGGCATCATCTCCATTCCCTTGCCCTCGTTTGTGATGTTGGGATTTTACCACTTTGTGCGTCCTTTCTTCCGAACTTACTTGATATTGTCACAACTCAAAGAGAAAAGGACACCAGATGCGACTGTTTTGGAAGCAGCTCACCGTGAATCCCGATACGGGTGCGACGGCAGCGATCTACCTCGCATCGCGGCCAGATGAGGAACTGGACACGCGATTCAAGTACTTTTCCCGCGCGACTCGGTTTGGTCAGTCGTTTGTGGACCGCGGGCCTCTCGTAGAAGCTGGCCTGGAACAAGAGGCGGCGGCTGAGGCAGCGGCCGTGGATGCGGTTTGCAACGAGGTTTGGCAAGTGTAAATTCTCTTTCGTCATTCCAATCAAATTTCGCTCGTCCGCAATGGACATTTACGACGGTATAACACAAAGAAGCGACCAACGGACATAGCCTGTTGCTCACCCGTACCAAATTTGACAGCGGACCCTGAATACCAATCGCTCTCTGCCGACCAGCAACTCCCTCCCCCCGCCATGTCCACACGCGACATTGAGGCTCTTTTGCGGCCCGAACGTGGCCGTGATGGTGGCGGCGCGCGCGACGGCGGTGGTGGTGGTCGAGGTGGCGGTCGCGGTGGGGGGCGGCAAATGGGCAACAACGACCGAAACTACAGCGGTGGGGGTCGTGACGGGCCCGGCCGTGGTGGTCGCGACGGTCCTGGTCGTGGCCGGGACGCGTCCTATGGTGGCGGCGGTCGCGCCCATTCAGCCGGGACGTGGCGATCGGACGATTTCCGACCTGTCCACCATGGCGGCGGTGGTGGCGGAGGTGGGCGTGGACCGCAGCTGCCCTCGTCGTCGCGCTCACACCATGGGTCCTCGTACCATGGTGGTAGTGCTTATGCCGCGCCGAGTTACCAGCAGCCCCAGCAGTACCAGCAGCAGCAGCCGCAACATTACTCGCCTTCGTCTTCGGATCCGCAACGGTCGGCTTACGGGGTCCCTCGCGGCGGCGGCGGACACACGCCAGAGTCTCCAATGAACAGCGGTAACCGGTTCGCGGTGCTCGATCACAATGCACACGCGCGCGTGGTTTCAGCACACGATTCCCCGAGCGGCGGTGGGATGCGTGGATCTGGCACGAGTATGTTTGCTCCAGTTGACTTCTTTGGCGCCGCTATTGACCATTGCCAAATTTATCAGACACGGCCATGGTCGTCCAATGGCTGTACAATGATAGCAACGAGCCGGTGCCGTTTGAGCCCACGCTCACTGTGGAGCCGGATGTGCGAATCTTTCTCACATTTCCCCTCGTCTCGATCGTTCCACTCACCAAATTCCAATTCACAGTCCCTCGCGGATCCCAATCTCTTTTGCGACGGGGCGCTTGTTGCCCGTGTTGCATCTGGCAAGGTATATAGTTATTTTTTTTATCCACAGTGGCAAGAACCAAGATCGCTGAGAATCAAAAATTACAACAGCAACGACTTGACACTGTCCCTGGCGATATTCGACGCCGCGCACGCGCGCTCGCCAATCCATACGAACGGATCGGCAAGTCGATCTTCATCAACCGCGCGGCCGTCAAGCTGGCCGAAATCGACAGTGCCGTTGGCCTGACGGCCACTCTCCCGTCAGCGCCGCGGCGAACGCACGCAACCACCGCGGTTCCCATGTCCAAGCTAGCCATGTCGGCGGTCGCGGCAGCGGCCGAGAGCGCGCCTCCCGTGGTGTACCTGGACGCATGCGCTGGCCCGGGTGGATTCGCCGAGTACGTGCTGTGGCGCACGGCGCAGATGGACCGCGGCGACGTGACGGCGATCGGGTTCACGGCCAACCCGGAGGAGACGGGCGACATGGACGTGGCCAGCATCCGGTTCTGGACCGACAAGTTCCGCCCGGAAGCGGCGGCTGACCGCCGGTTCACCATCACCTACGGGCAGGAACGCCTTCTAGAAGGCACCGACGCCGCCGATACGGTGGCCATGGACGGCGACGGGGATATCCTGCGGCACGAGAACGTGCGCGCGGTCGCGGACCTGGTGGCGGCACGCACCCGCACCCACGGCGCGGCGCTCGTCACTTCGGACGGTGGGATCAACGTCTCGGGCGACGAAGACCGCCAGGAATGGCTGACGCGGCACCTCAAGCTGTGCGAAACGTTGCTGGCGATCGAGGCATTGGCGGCCGGTGGACAGTTTGTGCTCAAAGTGTACGACCTGCTCACCCCCTTTACCGCGGGGCTCGTGTACTTGCTTCACCTGCACTTCCGCCGCGTGGCGCTCGTCAAGCCGCTGTCGTCGCGGCCGGCCAACTCGGAACGGTACCTGGTGTGCCAGGGCCTGCTGCGCCGCCACCCGCGCGCGCTGCTCGAGCACTTGCGAGCTGCCGCCGCCGCCCTGGCCAGCGGCGAGAACGTTACTGAGTTGGTGTCGCTGGTCGATCTCGTCCAGGCATCGAGCTTCCGCGACTACCTGCGCAACACCAACATGTTGCATGCCGATATGCAGGCGGTGGCGCTCGACAAGCTGGCCGATGCGATCGATGTCATTCACGTCGAGGCCGAGCGCGAGATTGAGGCCGCGGTGGCGCTCGCACAGCAGGCCGATGACGATGACGATGCTGCTGCGGTTGTCGATGCAGTTACTGCTGCTGCCGCTCGTGGTGAGGCTTCGTTGCCACCGACATCATCTGCCGTCCCAACCGACGACGCTGGTGCTGATTCGGCGGCACTCGAACCCAAGCCGGGAGCGATCGCGGACCCGCGCGCTGACCGCCATGCCGACTACGTTGCCCGTCAGTGCCTCAACGCATGGCGGCTCCCGGCACGGCCAGTGGTACAGCGCGCCGTCTCTCCGGGCCGTGAAGCAGCGGGCATTTCTGCGGCCATGGGGTTCGGGCACCGTGGCGGTCCCCACCACAACGCTCGTTGGTAACATTAAAATAATGCAAAAGTTATTCTATTGCTTGATACCAACAATCACACAGTTCCTTGGGCTCTCGACGTGGTCAAAGAGCGGGAACAGTACCGTGCGCTGGACGCTTTGCTGTTCGCGGACCCACATGTACCGGTCGACGAGGATCAGCGACTCTATCGCCTCGGCCATCATGGCCCGCAGCGTCCACACCAGCGCAATCTGTTTCAGAGCGCCTTCAGCGATCCGGCGGGAGTACCACGCCTCAATGTCCTCGTCCGAGTCCCGGGCTGCCGCCGCCACCATTGCCGGAACCCAGTCGGCGGGGACCACGGCGGTCGGGCCATGGTCGCGAAGCAACGCGCCGACGGCTTCGCGCCAGTACATTGCGAACGTGGGCAACCCGCCACGCCGCACTTTCGACGTGTGCACCGACACCACGGGACTCACGCCGCCCGTAGCGCTCACCAGCCACTCTTGCAGCAGTGCGCGGTACACGTGGCGGCGGAACGCTTCTTTGGCCCGGTCGCCCTGCGTCGTCCACCGGCACGTCGACTGGCACGCGAGCATCTTAGCGGTCCAGCCCAAGTGCACGTTGTGGGCGGCCACCGCCTGCGACATGGGGAACCCGGGTGTCACTGGACCAGTCTCATCAACCGCCACGATCGGTTTGGGAGGTGCCGCCGAGGATGATGCACCGCCGTCGGCAGTCCACATGGATTCGTCGCCAGCACCGCGCTGGCCAGAGATGATCCGCGACTTGAGGATCTTGTCGCGGGTGCCCGGCGCCAACATATCGCACGAAAACACGTCCGGGGTTTCTTCGGAAATATGGTTGTAGCAGCAGCCGACATTGATGACCAGCGTCGCCGACGAGGCTTCCCACATTCGCAGCGTGATTGGGCTCAAGTCGCCGCAGGTATCTGTCAATTCATATCCAGTATCAGTCACGTAGCAAAAGAAAAAAGAAAAAAAGGGACGACATACGAAGACCAATCAGCCCCCACCGCTCCGCCGACCAGTCCACAGACTCTTCGGTGCCCGTGATCGACGGCCGCAACCGCAACCGCTGGTGGGCCATGTACTGCTCGTTCTTGCGCCATTCCTCTTGCACATCCGCGCCCGACAAGTCCTGCAATCCTTCGCGCTCCGCCAGCTCAGCGTCCTCCCGCTCTTTGGTCTCGTAATCCCGAATCAGACCATTGAACGTATCCGTCGCCGTCATGTGCTTGTTGAGGTACATCAGGCGCCCGGGGGACTCCATCTTGTGCCGGACGCGCTTAAACAGCGTCGCGCGGCGCCGGATTGCGCCCGACGTCTGCACCGGGTCGGTGTCGACTCCCAGCACGTTGTGGCCGTACCGGAGAGCCAGGACCGAGGACAGGTACCCTTGGCCGGCACCTAAATCAATTAGGTTGTTGACACCGGCGGATCGCGCTACGTGCGAAATAAACGCAGCCAGGTGCTCTACCTCGTGCCGCTTCTTGGCCGACATGCCCAGCGCCAGGTTTTGGTCAATGGATTCGCGGCGAATGTGGTCCAGCGGGAGCGGGGACCGCGGCAGGCCAATCGAGTGCGCGGCGCGGATGAATTCCATCAGGGACGCTGGCCATAGAGTCTACTTTATATCTTTAATATACGCGTATCCGCTGGACGTGAAGGTATACGACGCGTACCTCGAGCAACGCCAGGCGCCCGGGGACGTTCGACGCGACCTCAATCACGTGGTCCAGGAACTCCTCGTCAGTCTCGGGGCCAGTCACTACCGCTTTCCAGTCCCCGGGCAGCATCTCGTCAAAGGTGCCGTCGACAAAGAAATCGACTGCATGGAACGCGTAATGGGTCTGGTAGCGGTCAATGAACGCGGTCAGCGCTTTGATGTAGTCGGCCAGCGCATCTTGTTCATCGTTGCTCCCCGCAGTCGTGAGGAACTGGGCCGGGATGGCTATCGTTGGAAAATCCATGAATTTGTATCACGTTTTCCGTCTCTTCAAAATAATTTGGAGAATATATCAACCAAAACCACTGTATCCGCCATGCTCCGTTTCGCCCCCCTCGCCCGCGCCGCCGTGTTCCGCACCTACGCCACCGAGGCGGTTGCTGCCACGTCCGGCAAGCTGACGCTGAACCTTGTTGCCCCTCACCAGGTTTTTATTTTTTTTTATGTTTTTTATAGGGTATTATGGGTTACTAACCAAATTATGGATAAAAAAAGGCCCTGTACACCAAGAAGGAGGTGCACCAGGTCAACCTGTCGGGCGTGAACGGCGACATTGGTATTCTGGCCAACCACGTGCCGATCATTGAGGAGCTCAAGCCCGGAGTGGTGGAGGTGATTGAGAAGGACGGCAAGAAGAACAAGTTCTTTGGTACGTGTTCTACTTGACTGATTGTTGGTGTAATGATGGTTGTTGACAATGAGATATAATAACAGTCTCGGGTGGGTTTGCCGCCGTGCACCCCGACTCGTCCCTCAACATTAATGCCGTTGAGGCGTTCACCCTTGACTCGTTTGACAAGGAGGTATGTTGTCATTTCTTATTATACGGTGAAATTGTTATTGACTTTGAAAAAAATGGATATAAGGCGATCCGCGCTGGTCTGGAGGAGGCCAACCGCAAGCTCACGTCGGCCAAGGACGCGTTCTCGCAGGCCGAGGCCAAGGTGGAGGTGGAGGTGTACACTGCTCTCCAGCAGGCCACCAAGTAATCTTGTTGCTCGGTTTTGGAGATGGAATTCCAAGTTGGACTGCATGGAAATCGGAAAACGATTTACTTTTGCATGGAATTCCCGTGTCCCTATCCTTCCGTTCGAATTCCAATGCCCATTTTTTTCCAATGTCAAAGCAGTCCAGTTTTCTCGTCGATATTTCTGTCAGCTCTTACATTAGCATATTTTTTTTTGATCCAGTGATAGGATATTCAGGTTGGGTTTCCACTGCCATTCCGATATCCCACCGTTCCAGCTCCAGCCCAGGGATCAAATATTTTCTCCAACAGATTTTTTTACATTCCAGGTATTTCCACTCGTCTCGTCATCATCGACCGCTCTCATATATCCTTGATCATGGATTCCAGATTAATCTTGGCCTTGATCTGCGCTCACTTATTGCTTATTCTCGACCTATCAAAAATACAAGGTGATGTCATTCAATCTGCTCATAAAGGAGGTAAAATGAAAAAGGAAAGTGTACCATTTAAACTTTCAGCTTGGCTTGCATGATCGCCCGTCAAAAAAAAAAAAAAAAGAAATTACCTAAATATATATTGCGCCGTCAGTCAAGCTGTTCGAAGATCAATGGAAATATCGTACCCACCAGAACGACGGTGATTAAATTGGAGGACGTATAATTGCGTGAGGTCGAGACGGAAAGAAAGAACGAAATGGATCACACAGTCGGTGGGTTGATCGCGCTTGTACTCGTACTCGCCGCATATGAGTGGAAACGGTAAATCAGAGCCAACACTTGCAATCATCTGAGACTTGTTGGCCACATAACAAAAATTGGGAAAAGGAGAGGCTCTTTTGTACCGGTCCTTGAGGAGCCAGTGAGACCAGCTACGATCAAAGACAACCATCCACAAATCAAAGACATTGCGATCGCATTGCATTACATGTAAGTTGTGTGGATCGTCCGTCACAGGACTGCCTCCAATTTCCCAGCGATCTTGAAAAATGCTTTGATCAAGGTACTGGCTATCCTCAGCTTGGATCGTGCACGCAAGTTCGGTGCTCATGAGCAGCGACGCTGAATAAAACGATCAGAGGCTTGTTGGCCAATCGCAACAGAAAAAAGGTGTCCACCAGGGTCGGGCAGGGATAGATTACACAGCATTACAAAAGAGGCAAATTGGCTAGCAGCTCCATGCTCCGTCAGTTCGTTTAGCTGCGCTGGCGAAAGAAAAAAACGGCAGCAGAGGTGGTGGCGGAACAGGCTATATACCAAGGCGAGTATTCGAGAGCGCGTATATAATATAGAGGCACTCACGACGAGACCAACCTCTTTGGTTTTCCGTCGCGAGTCAATTGTTTGGCAAGGTTAAGCTCCAAAATGGAATGCCGCGGAAGTACATCCACGTGTGTCTGTGAGGGTTGGCAACATAAAAAATCTGCGAGGTGTGGACTTGCGTCTCTTTCGGGTCACCCAAACGAAAATGACCGTCCCAACCACCACCAACAACAACCAGCGCGTGTTTTTCGACATTGCGATCGGATCGGTGCCCGCCGGCCGCATCGTGTTTGAGCTGTACAACAACGACGTGCCCAAGACCGCCGAGAACTTCCGCGCCCTGTGCACGGGCGAGAAGGGTAAAGGACTCTCGGGTAAGCCTCTGCACTACAAGGGCTCGAGTTTCCATCGTGTCATCAAGGTATTGCCTTATTTTTTCGTGCTTTATTCATGGTCTCAACGTGCTCTCAATACAGTCCTTCATGTGCCAAGGAGGCGACTTTACTGCTGGCAACGGCACCGGCGGGTACTTACTTTGCTCCTAACATTTCAAAGCAGTTGACCGAGTGAGATCTGTATCACAGCGAGTCCATCTACGGCGAAAAGTTCGAGGACGAGGCCTTTCTGTTCAAGCACGACAAGCCGTTCCTGCTGTCCATGGCCAATGCCGGTCCCGGTACCAACGGCTCGCAGTTCTTTATCACCACCACCGAGACTCCGCATCTCGACGGCAAGGTACATACGCATATTTACGATCAAATGCTATGGACTGACACGGGTCAAAAAAAAATATACAGCACGTCATCTTTGGCGCCGTGAAGCAAGGCAAAAACATTGTCCGCGCCATGGAGTACACGCCGACGGGCGAGTCGGACAAGCCCGTGCGTGCGGTGACGATCGTGGACTGCGGAGAAGTCACCGACCCGCTGGCGTCGGCGGCCAACGACGCCGCGTACGAGTGGACCGGCGCGTTCGCCGACCCGTCCTCGGTCCCCGCCGACCTGGACACCACCCCCGACTTCCCGTCCGACAACCCTTCGTCCTTGTCGTCGGTCGACGCGTTGCTCGCGTTGGGAGCCGCACAACGCGCCGCGGGTAACGCGCGGTTTAAAGCTGGCGATTTCGCGGGCGCGCTGCACCGGTACGCCAAGGCGCTGCGGTACTTGGAGACGCGCGACGGCGCCGACGCGTGTGGTGGGGACGCGGCCGCGTTCCAGTCCGTGGTGGCCGCCGCGACCCCCTGTGCGCTTAACGCCGCCCAGTGCCACTTGAAGCTCGCGCACTGGGCCGACGCGCGCGACCTGTGCCGGTCGGTGCTGGCGCCCAAGCCCGATGGGGCGGTGATTGCTGACTCCGATCAGACAAAGGCGCGGTTCCGGCTCGCCATGGCGCTCAAGGGGCTCGGGTCCACGGACGCGGCGCTCGAGCAGCTGCAGCAAGCGCTCCAGTTGGCGCCCGCGGATTCGGCGATCTTGCGCGAGGTGGCGCTGCTCAAGCGCGAGGTGCAGGCGCGGGAGCAAAAGGAGAAGCAGATGTACGCTCGCATGTTCTCGTGAATCAAATTGAAATGAAATGTAGGTCGTCTTGATTTTAAAATACCCGCCGTCCTTTGCCCGTGGAGCTCCACACTTTGATGGTAAAGTCGGCCGAACAGGTCGCGAGCACTGCTTCGGTCGGGTGGAACGCGGTAGCGTACACTCGGTCCGAGTGGCCTTCCAGTCGCTGGATCATTTCCGTTTGGCCCTGTTTTTTTGTTGTGTTTTTGTGAGCAAGGGAACTTTCAGAACATAAAAAAAAGTCGAAGTACCTCTGATGTCCCGACCGCATAGAGGTACGCGTAAGGGTCGGCCGATCCCGTGGCCAGCAGCATGCTCGGTTCCTCTGTTGGCTTTGCGGGATCAAGGCTGCTCACATCGAGCGGATCAGCGTCCTTGGACTGGGACATGCTGCGAGGAAAGGTGGTCATGGTAACTGTATCACCCATATAAAGGGTAGTGAGTAAGGGGAACCAAGTTCAATCAACAAAAAAAGTTGCGTACAGTCGTTGCCGTTGTAAAACGCCGACTTGATGGGCCAGTTCTTGTTCTTGTGGCCCTTGAGTGAGTGCATTAGCCGAGTGTGGGTCCGCGGCGGCGCAAATCCACGATCGTAAACGCGAATCACTGTTTTCATTTGGGTGTAAGTACACAACAACACAAAGAACAATAGAAAACGGCGAACCATTGTCATACGAGTTGACAGCCATATACCGCGGCTCGTCGCTCAACCCGGCGCCCGCGACCGCCAAGTGCGAGATCGGCCGCTTCCCAGCCTCATTGAGCACCGAGTCAATACACGCGCCCCCATTCCTAAGATCCCACAACTTGAGCTGTCCCGCCGCATCCCCCGAAACAACGTAATTGCCATCGCGGTACACGTGCACCGAGTTGATCATGGCGTCGGTGCGCACCGTGAGTGCGGGCGCGTCGAGCCGCCGGTCCACCACCCCAAGCACTTTCCGCGTTGACCCGTGCACAAACACATTGTCGTCGGCGGGACTGAACTGCACGCATTGCACGAATCCCTCGCACTCGTACGACGCTAGCAATTTGCCTTGCTCCGTGTCCCACAGCTTGCACGTCTGGTCGTAGCCCGCCGAAACCAGGTCGCGCGACCGCGACGACCAGCTCACTTCCGAGATGTTCACCGTGTGTCTCTTGAGCACGTGGATCTGTTCGAGGGTCCAATGTCGGTCCAATGTTGCCCAAAAGATGTAGTGGAACCAAATGTACCTCCTTTGGCGCCGACGCGGCATCCCAGATCCGAACCGTCTTGTCAAACGAGCCAGAGGCCAAGAACCGCCCACATGGCGAGAATTGGACCGTGTACACGGCTCCAGCGTGTCCCTGAAACGAATGTTATTAATAAGAAATAAGAAAAAAATTGGAAGGCGGTACCTTGAGATCAGCCTTGAGCGCAAAGTACTTGCCGTCCCTTGCCTTATCGCGCGAAGCTGTAAGTGTGTGCCAGTGTGAGTGTCGTCGTTCTTACCATATAATGAATGAAAATGAATTACGACGATACCAGTCGGCATGTTCTCCATGAGCACCTGCTGCGCCGCCGATGGCATGCCCGATGCGCCTCCTGGTACACCTGCCAAGGACGTACCCCCTGCGGCCAAAATCGAAGCGGGATCCGTCAGGGCTGCGTTCGCAGAAGACCCGGAGGAAGACGATGAGGCACCTCCCGAAGCAGTGGCTATTGGCGTAGCACCAGCGGCACCAGAAAAAGACGAGGAATGACCGACCGCAGACCCAGCTGCAGACGCAGTGACACCAGTCGTCAGCACAGAAGGCAAAGTCGAGGCAGCAGCGCCAGTGGATGAAAGGGCCGAGGCAGCAGTGGCGGCCCGAGCGGCATGGTCCGCGAGCATTGCGCCGGCGTCCTCGGACGACTCGATCGTAAATGGCGGGGCTGTAGCATGGGTCTGGTACGCGAGCAAGTTGTACTTGACCGACAGCTCGTAGATGGATTTCTTCAAGGCCACGTTCTCTTTTTCCAATAGATCGGCGCGTTGCTTGAGCGCGCGCGACTCGCGCTGGGCTCGGTCGAGCTGGTCGCGCAGGCTGGCGTCCATTGTCCGTTATTCGTTTTGGAAAATTTATGACTAATTTGACACTTTGGAAAGTGAGGATCGGTCACGATGATAACGATGCGAGAGTGCCCAGGATCCTGCGGGCGATCCGCACCGTCGTCGGATCCACGCCTTCAAACACTCGCACCAGTCCCTCGGCCGTCTCCCTCGTCGCAACCACCATACTCGCATCCCCCCCGCCCACGATCGCGGCCGGAATCTCCACCAGCCGGTCCAACACACGGACCAGCGCGTTCCGGGCCACTGCATGCGCCACGCCGTTGCGCAGCCGCCGCACCACCACGTCGGCCAGCACTCGCAGATCGTTGGTGAAAAACAAGTCCGGGTGGGTGATCAGCAGCACGTAACTCGGCTTGAGTGCAAGCACCAAGTCGGCGGGAGTGTCGCTTCGATTGATCAAGTACACGAGGTTCTCGGCAAACACGTGCGATCCGGGAGCTGATCGAGAGAGGAGCTGGAGCAGGACGGTGTTGGTGGAACTGGTGGTTGGGGTGGAGGAGCCTACTCCGCTTCTGTTGTTCGTACCGCCGCTGGACAGGTGCGCATCGCTGATGTACAGCAGCAGCCGCATGAGCGCGTCGTGCAGTTGCTCGAGGTGGCGGTGGCCTCGCGATGCATGGAGCGCTGCCAGCAGTGCTGCCATGTCTGGCTCGTCCACTTTATTTTGCACCATTTGAGTGAAGTTCCATAGTTATCATATATACATGTGCGTACCGGGACAGGCAAGTACACCGCCAGGCCACACTCCACACCGGACAATAGCCTCGGCCACCGCCACCAATGGCGCCTCCATATCGATCGGCTCGTCCCGGTCCGGCGCCAGTAGCGGCCATCGCGCCGACCGCGCCACCAGATCGCTCAGTACGCGCGGCCAGAGCGGTTGCCACACGCGTGCAGGTAGTAATGGAGGTGTTGGCGGCACCACATTGCCGCCAAGGTCCGTGACGGACGATACCAGCAAGTAAAAGTGATTGTCGAGGGGAGGCGGACGGTGGTGACCGAATCCATGCGGAACAATAGACCCGGCCGAAACCAGCAGTGGCGGCAGGAGCGCGAGGTTGTTGGGGTCCAGGGCGCCGGCCGTGGCAATACACTCGGCCCACATGCCGTCCAGAGGCACCGCGTCGTCCCAGTCGCCATCGGACTCGTGGTGGAGGGGTAATCGAAGAGGGTCGGCTGAGACCACGGAGGATCCAGCCGCGAGGAGGTCAGCGACGGACGCGGCCAGGGGGTGGGCCATTGTTCCCTTTGTGGTACGGCCAGGAGGTTTGGTGTTTTGAAAGAGCTGAACTGCACTGATCTCGCGTCGCGGCTCGTTGCCCAACCATCTTTTTCCCCTTAGCCTCGCCAAATATCGTCCCATTCGCAATATCTGGGCAATACAGCATAGAAAGAAAAATGACCACCACTACAACCGCCACCATCGACCTCGCGCAGCACGACCCGGAGCAAGTGCGTCTGATGGAGGAAATGTGCATCCTGGTAGACCCGACCGACGCCATCATTGGCCACGCGTCC
>MU624942.1:0-16570 GCA_025349905.2 Blastocladiella britannica
TGTAGGAATCGCCGTCGTGTGTCCTCGCATCGCTGTGCTCGTCTTGCATCTTTTTCTTTTTGCTGCGCATCGACTTGGCCCCAGGAAAATGTCATGCCGGATTTCCATTTGAGCGTGCTTTGCTCGCGATCGGCTGAAGCGTGCAGGAACCTGCAGCATTTCATTCGAGTGATGCGCGAACACGAGCGAAAGAAAGCTTAGTAATTTTTGCAGCGGACCCAGCGCTGTGCCGGTGAGCCGGAAGACGAAGCGCCAATGCGCTAATGCGCTGATGCGCTGCGATCAACCGAAAAAAGTGTCCGGAAATATCAAGGACCCATTTTGCTCCAAAAAGTCAACTGACTAAATTCCGTTGTCAATTTGTTCGCAGCAAATGAATCTATGCTTTTGTTGCTGCCGCCAGTGCTGGCCTTGGCGCGAGTGGCCGCACATTAAGCTTGGCCCGCAGATCCGCGGGATTGCCTGCTGGGCATCGCCTTTGGTCAAATACTGGAATGGGAACGGGTCCACGGCGGGGATCGAGGACTTCGACTTGAGAGTGGGATTTATGGACGATCCTTACCCAGACAGGCCACACTGTGCGCATACATTTACGAATTGTATTGATTGACCAAAAAAAAAAAAGAGCAACACGGTTAACAATGGGAAAAGGAAAACAGCTTTTTCAGAAAAAGTTGCGCTTGCGCAAGTACCACAGGGTGAGCAGCAAGATGGTGACGCAAACGCTCCAAAAGATCGGGTAGCTGTACTCATAGTGCAGCTCGGGCAACGTGTCAAAGTTCATGCCGTAGACCCCCGCCAAGAACGTGATGGGCAAAAACACCACCGACGCGACCGTGAGCACCTTCATGTTTTCGTTGGTCTGGTAGCTGATGCAGTTGAAGGTCAGGTCCGAGAGCGATTGCGCCCATGCTTGCAAGGTCGCGATGGTGTCGATCAGCGTATCAATGTGGTCCTATATATCCATTTTGTTAGCACAGCCCGCCGGCTTGGAAAAAGAAGAAAGTAATACCTGAACGTCGCACAAGTACGTTTTGGTCTGAGGAGAGATGCGCTCAGTTGACGACATCATATTGGCTCCCGTCTGCGAGACAGTGGCACTGGACATGGACTGGGAGCGGGCGTGCGACAGGTGGACCGTGTTGCGCAGTGAGCGAATCAGCGCTTGGACTGGAACCAAGCGCTGTTTGAGTTCGATCAGATCGGCAAAGGTCGAGTGCAAGTCTGATTGAAAGGAGCATGAATATTCCAGTTGCCCACCTCCAAAAGAAAAGAAAGAGCGTACAGCGAATCATGTCAATCTTGGGCTGATCAAAGACAATGGCCTCCAGCTGCTCAAACTGCTCCGCATACGCATCCGTAATGGGGAGGTAGTGGTCTAAGGAGCTCAGCAATGGGTTAGTTTTTTTATTTGACAGAAATCACATTAATCAACATACCAACAATCGAGTCAATGATCGCATTCAACAAAAAGGACGCATCGGGCTGAGACCGCAACGTAGTGCGCGAGTTCATGAGCCGGGCCACGATCGGATCCGTGATAAAGCTCGCATCGTGATGGGTCATGGACACGACGGTGCCATTGTCCATGAGGAAGAGAGAGCACTTTAGAAAAAAAAAAAAAAAGAGTGAAGAACGCTGATCCAGCAATAATCGAAATTAGTACATACGTTGTCAGCCTCGACATCCACCAGCTGCCACTCGGCCGAAGCGTCAGCCTTGCGCTGCTTGAGCAGGCGCCGGCGCGCAGGCTCGCAGCTTGCGTCCTGCTCGGCGACATCTGCGGTCCGTCCAAAGTGACTCGACAGACGGCAGACGAGCAGCGACACGTACAAATGGTTAGGGAAGTTGTCCACTTTGACGCGCTGGGGAATGTGCATGGCGTCCTCAATACTCAGCGGGTGCAGGCCTTTTTTTTGGATCCATTCACGTTAGTTTTGCCTGAGTGTCAGTGTCCAAAACATAAGTACAGACCAAAGGTCGACGACAGAGTCTTGATCACGTCCCAGCTGACGCCGTCGACGTGCACCCAGCGCACGGCGCAGTTAGTCGACCGCTCCTCCACGATCGCGGCGCATAGCGCGTCATTGTCGAGCGACCCGCGCACCGCGACCTTCTCGGCATCGTACTCGACCACCATGCCCGTGACTTTGGCCGACAACCGCTCGCCAAAGTACCGGTCGACGCTCTCGCTGTCCACGTCCACACCGGGAGCAGCCCCCGGAATCCGAGGCAGCGCCGGCGCGTGCATGATCAAGTGCGACCGGGCATCGGCGACCGAACCCATCGAGAACGAGTTCTGGTGCGATCCACGGCGCATGCCCAGGCTGCCGCTGCTACCTCCACCACCAGTAAGTGGCGCGCGCAACTTCGACGTGCTGGAGACGGCTTCGCGCAGGCGAGTCCATCCCAGGCGCGACCGAGGCGGCGGCGGCGCGTGGCCGTCCGCGTCAAAGTAGTCGTTGTCCTCCTCCTCGAGCCGGTTCGCTGGCGACGGATCCACTGCTCCCCTGTGCACAGCGCTCGCAGCGGCCGAGGCGTGCGATCCTGACGCCGACACGCGGCGGAACAGCGATGCCGGGCGGGCGGCGCGCGACGGCGACAGCCGCGACGTGGAGGAGGCAGATGCGGCGTCGTCGCCTTTGTTTACACTCTTGTGAATGCTCGAGAGCGGGCTGGCGGGAATCGGCACCGCGTGATGGTCGACCAAATGGCTGTGATAGCTGTGGTGGGTGAGGATGGCTGGGGGCGGTGGCGCTGTGTGGCCGTGGGGGGCGACTTCCAAGATGTTGTCCGTGGCGATGTCCATGGCGTTATACGAAGCAGAGAGGGCGGCATCGGCGACCAGCGCCTCGGCCGACTGGCCTGCGACGGGGGGTGCATAGTTACGGTCTGCCATATTGGATCCAGTGGGAATTTTTCCAGTAATTATTGATAATTAATTCGCGAAAGGGAACGCGTGGTTGTCAACATTCACAACGGAGATGGTGCCTCAGCAACAGTAACAACCCCAACCTCGGTCACCCGCAAGCTCGTCAAGTGCTGGCGGTGCCCGTACGTGCGCTTGTACCCCTTCCGGCGCTTGGTCTTGACCGTCTGCCGCTTATCCGACAGCCAGTGCTCAATCACCACCGCTTTAACCGACGCCAGTCCGGGTGCCACGTAAGGCGCGCCGCGCAGAGAGATCTCGCGCGACCCAATCTCGCGCACCTTGTCTAGCGCCAGCTCCGCGCCCAGCGGCACGCCCTTGAGCTTGGGGATCGTCAGCAGGTCGCCGCGCGTCACGTGGTACGGCCGGCCTTTCACCTCCAGCAGCGCGTACAGCGGTGACGTGGTGGCTGCCAGGTGGGCCACGTACGGCGACGGGGTGCTTTCAGTTTCCGTTGCGTTGGTGTTGTTGTTGGTCGTCGCAGTTTCGGAGTTGGCGGCGGTAGCGGCGGCAGCTGCGGTGGCCATAGACCGTGCCATGAATGGAGAGGCCGTCCGTGCGAGTGCCGAGGCGAGGGCGACACGAAGCATTTTTTTGATTTGATTTTTTATAAAAAAAATTGAATGGAAAAGACTCGGTCATTACAGCATTTCCCCTCGATCCTCGCTTGATCCCACCACCAACGATGATGATTTTCATCGAGGTACACCCTCTACCACAGCGTATCGCCCTGCTTTTCAGGCGCGAATTCCCTCCAAACCACGGATCGTATTTCAGGGGGAAGAATCTGATAAATTACGCCTTCATGATCTCTCGAATCGCCAGCTGCGCATCGAGCATGGCGTGGAATGCGCGGTGCTTTTTCTCAAACAGCGACACGAGCGCTGGGTCTTTGGTTGGAGTTACCTCGTCTCCGGACTGGCACAGACTGGACATGGCATCCTATTGACATCAACACTTCGTCAGATCCAAAAAAAACATACTGTAAGGGACTGGAAGACGCCAGGCGCCGCGGCCGCGCCGAGCACCGCGGCTCCAAACACAACCGCGGTGTCAGGCTCGGCCGCCACGCCCACCGGCACGCCCACTGCGTCGGCCATGATCCGCACTGCCAACGAGTTATTAACCAGCCCACCCGACATGCAGATCCGCTGGATTCGGAACCCAGATTCGTTGGCTACTGCAATGATATGCCGCGTTTGCAGTGCCAGCGCATGCAGAGCCGCCAGGTACACGATAGCGAGTGATTCCGAGGACGCGTCTAGCGATAGGCCAACCACACCGCCGCGTAAGGTCGGGTCCGAGAGCGGCGACCGGTTGCCGTGAAAGTCGGGGTACACGTGCATGTCCCGCGCCAGTTCGTCTATTTTATGTTTTGTCAGGATCCACAAGATTCACCATCAAAAAAAATGAAATGGATATATACCAAGCTGGCAACCGCGATCGATCGCCAGTTGTTCGAGCTGAGCGTTCAGTTCGGCGTACACTGTGCGTTGACGGGACTCGGCCAATGCACGCACTGTCGTCGCAGCAGGGTGCATGGCAATCAAGTGATCCACCTGTTACATTTTCCTTAAGAAAATTTAAGCCGAATAAAATGAGAAAACATAGGAAACGCACCATCTTGCCCGCGGCACTTTGGCCACCTTCCATGGCAAATGTGCCCGGAAGCAGGACGCCTTCATAGGGGCCCCATACACCCGGCACGAACACGGGAGCATTTGCAGGTGAAATGGCAATGTGGCATGCCGAAGTACCGGCAATCAAGGCCAGGTTATTGGCGATCGGGCTCGTCGGGTGCGAAATGGTTGCTATTTTTTCATTGGAATCAGTTACAGTGCGCGTAAAAAAGGACCAAAAGTACCGAGTGCGCCAGCGTATGCATCAATCATGGAAACGCCAACGGCAACTGCCTCGTGTAAACCAAGCTCACGAGCGCTCGCCGCCGTCAAATGACCAACGGTCCCACCCACTTGCCGGGCAGCACCTTCGGGTCCCAGAAGCCGCGCATTGATCCCCGACAACCCAATCGACTCGAGGAAATCGGCCTGAAACCCCGGCTCCCGGCCCATGCTCTGCGCGAGCGCAGTCGGCAAGTACGTCCACTTGCACGCCAGCGAGCACTCGGAGCGTGCGAGCGAGCCCGATGCGCGCCACGTCAGGTAATCGGGTAGGTCAAACCAGTGGGCGGCCTGATCAAACGAAGACGGCATGTTTCCGGATACCCACAGCAATTTCGGGATTTCCATTTCAATCGACAGCGCGCCGCCACTGACTTTTAGTACCGGGTGGCCCATTGCATTGATGTCGGTGGTCTCCTTTGCCGCGCGGTGGTCCATCCACATGATGACATTCCATTTGGTATCGCCCGAAACTGAGAGCGAGACCGGTGTATAGTCGCCGTCTAGAGCTACGAGAGAGCAGGTCGCATCGAACCCGATCCCTGCAACAAGCAGCGGGTCAATCGCGGCGGCGGCGATGGCGGCCTTTACTTTACAATTGAGTGTGTTGTCATGTAAAAAACCCATTTGAAAAGCATACCTTGACTGACGCGCAACATTGGCGCCAAATGTCGTCCGTGGACTGCTCGTAATAGTCTGGGCGTGGGTGGTGGATTTCAATGGCTGCGTCCGCGGCACCGAGGACACTGTTACATGCTGGGATATTCAGTGGGACGCGTCGTTTTGGGTGCAAAATAAAATGAAGATAGGGAACCGCCCAGCTCGATCAATGACAATGGCGCGGGCAGACGAAGTGCCAACATCAACGCCGATAAAGTAGAATGCCATTTTTGACTTTATAGATTCTCTTTGCAACTGCGACTCAAGAGAGAATCACATAATGTCTGCTCCTCCAATCGCGTATGTAACGGGCAACCAGGCAAAGCTACGGGAGGTCCGTCGGATCCTGGGAGCTACGACGGCGCTCGAGCTTGAGGCGATCGACGTGGACTGTACGTGTATCCTCATTTTTTGTAAGTCCGAATCAGAATATATTCAATTTGTGACCGACAGTGCCAGAGTACCAAGGAACCAGTGACACGGTGACGCGTGAAAAGTGCAAGCTCGCGGCCTCTATTGCATGTTGATTCATCGTCTTGATCCCCAGAGGTTTACCTGAGTGTACTTATTCTCCCCTCCTCCCCAGCTCGGTCGCCCGGTCTTGATTGAGGATACAAGCCTAGGATTCAATGCCTTGAATGGTCTGCCGGGGCCGTACATGTATGACTACTTTTCGGAAGGAAAGGTGTTGATCTGACTCACACCAACAAAATGACACAGTAAATGGTTTTCCAAGTCACTGGGCGACGAGGGGCTCGTGAAAATGCTCGAGGGATTTCACGATAAGTCGGCGTTTGCGCTGTGCACGTACGCGTACTCTGCCGGCCCCGATCAAGAGCCCATCTTGTTCCATGGCCGGACCAATGTGCGTCTTTCTTGATCGGTTGTTTGCAAAGGATGCGTGGCTGAAAGGATGGAAACTGTAACAGGGAACGATTGTCGCGCCGCGCGGTAACAACGGGTTTGCATGGAATGCGATCTTTCAGCCGGAGGGATCCGACAAGACGTATGCGGAGATGACGGACGATGAAAAGAATGCCGTCTCGCATCGGGGTCGTGGGCTCGCGTTGCTTGTGGAGCACTTTGGCGGTGGCTCCAAGGCCTGAAGCTGTCGTCTCTTTCAACAATACAAAAACATATAATCATGGGCCAGCCAACACCATCTGCACCGAATCCGAACAGCGCCAACAATATTTGGATCGCATGTGCCGACGGCGACCTCAGCACTGTCAAGGTCTGTTTATACTGTTTATATGGGCAATCTCAATGAAAAAGACTAATTGATGGACGATAACGCAGGGCATGGTCGAATCGGGCCAGTACGCGCCCAATGCGCAGGACGAGAACGGTTACTCGCCATTGCACGCGGCCGCTAGTGTACGTTTTCTGTAAGCTTATTGTAATAATGGAACTGACTAGGTCATTTTCTGTCATAAGTACGACCACATGGCCCTGGTGGACTACTTGCTCGGCAAGGACGCGTCACTCGTGCACCTTGTGGACGAGGACGGCGGCATGCACACTCCATTTCTTCATTGATTCCAAATACTGACTTGCAAAATATAAACAGACACTCCACTGCATGCAGTCGAGTCCGAGGTCATGGCCCGACGCTTGATTGAAGCCGGTGCGGTTGTGGATGCCAAGAATAGCGAGGACCAGACGGTACGTTCCCTAAAGAATGCAGAGTCTCAGTGTAATTTAAACTGAAAAAAATACAGCCGTTGGAGGTGGCATTCGACGATGACCGCGCGGAAGTGGTCGCGTACTTGATGGCGCAGTACGAGGAGCGCGGAATTGCTCTCCCCGAGTCGGTGCTGATGGAGCAAGCGGCGCGCGACGACCCTGCCGACCTGCAGTACACGCTGGCCGACAGTGAAGAAGACGGGGAGGAAGAGACAAGAGAGCTGGATGCGGCACAGCAGGAGGCGGTGGGCCGGATCGAGCGGGCGTTGCAGCGGACGGACTTGGAGGACGGCGAGGCCGGCGATGCGGAACTGCGCGAGGCAGTGGCCGAGCTGGTGGTGGCGGGAGTGCGCAAGGGTGCTGCATCAGCGTCGTCTTCGTCGTCGACAGAGCCGCCATCGTCGTCGTCGTCGTTGCCGCCGCCGCGTCGCTAAGTCGTCTCTTTCAAATTGGCAAAAAAAAAAATACATGCCACCACCGCCAATCGCTCCACCACCACCCCCGGCCCCGCGGCCACTCCGCCGCACTCCCAGTCGCACCGAGTCGCGCACCAGTGGAGGAATAGCCGAGAGCAGCACAGAATCAATGCCTCTGTCTCCGACGCTGCCCCTGGCGCCGCCGCCTCCGGTCGCTGCGCCGCCCTCGCCAACGACGACAGTGCCCGCGGCGAACTTGGCTCCGCGGCACCACGAACAAAAACAACACCCGGACTCGGCCCTGTTGCCCCCGGCGCCCGTGCACGAGGACGACCTGGCCGAGCTGCTGCGGCCCGTCACCCCAGTGGCCAATTCGACTGTACCACCCACGGCGGGAGTGGGACACGGTAGCGCTCTCCCTCCCCCTCGCCGGCGTGGCTCGCTGCAGTCGGCCGCGCGCCTAGACGCCATGCCGCCCAAAGTCCTGGCCCGCATCGCATGGCACGTTGGCGACTTGGGCCTTCCACCCGGCATGGTCCCGCCGCCGCCGCCTCCACCGCGCCGGCCGTCGTCTGCGTCATCAGCGTCGTCGTCCGAGTCCCTTTCTTCATCGACCGCCAATAAAGAGGACCAGTACCACCAGCACCAGCACTACCATGGGTACGACATTCCCGACTACGACGACCACTACGACCAGGCGTCGCTTCTGGCGCTGGCGCACACGTTCCGGGGCGCCATGGCCGCGTGCCTGCCGTTCCTGTGGGCGTCGCTGCGCACCGACCTCGAGCCGCCGGCACCCATTGACCCGCGCTCGCACTGCGTGGTGATTCGCGACCACGACGACGGGTACGCCGGTGGAGTTGATTCCGAGGCGCTGTTTTACCTCGGGGCGCCGCCGCTTGCGCCAGTCGGTCCTGTTTCTAGTCCTGGCCCTAGTAGTGCCGGAGCAGAATCGCGTCCAAAAACGACTCGCAAAAGGGCTACCAAGGTCAGTACCCGCCACAAGGAAGAACTGGCGTGGTGGGACCCGGCTACCGTGCCGCCCGTGTGGGTGTTTGCCGCCGACCGCATTGTCGCCGCGTCCACCGGCCAGCTGTACCTCGTCGCCCCACCCCTTCCACCGCCTCCTCCCCCTCCTCCGCACCCGCCCCAGTTCTCTCCACGGCACACTCCGGTCGGCGCTCTAGCGGCGCTGGCGGCCACGTCATCGCACCCGCACCCGCACCCTCCGCCGCACCGCCGCGCCATCCTCCGCAGCATTCCCATGAACCTGGTGCGTCACCTGCGCCTGGGCTTTGGCCACCCGCCCGACGACTTGCCGTCGCCGTACGGTCCGGCCCGTCCGACGTTCTTTGACCACGTGCCCCGGCGCGCGGTGCACGCCATGATCCACGGCGCGCTGGCTCGGCTCCCGCAACTCCGCACGTTGCACCTCACCACCGCCGCGGCGTTGCATGGTGCTCGCACGGCCCTGGCGCTCAGTTCTATGCCGTCCCGCGCCAAGCTCACGGTGCTCAAGTTGCATTTCCCGCTGATGGGGTACTCGCGGTACTTTCACCTGGACAGCGACGAGGAGGAGCTCGATGACCATATCGAGCCTGCCGCTGCTGCGACTGCGGATGATGTTGACGATATGGACGATGACAATATCAGCGAGGGCGACAAGGATGCAAACGAAGAAGACGACAGCGAAGAAGAAGGAGAAGAAGAGTCCCTCGAACCGGCTGGTGGCGGCCCGCTCGACCTGAGCGACGTGGAGCTGCCCAGCCTGCACACGCTTGTGATTTCGCTGTCGCCCAACCAAGGGACCATCACCGGTTTGCCGTCGCACACTCCTAAACTGCGAGTGCTCACGCTGGTGGCGTCCGGGTGTTCCAAGCTGGTGGCGACCCAGATCGTGCTGCTGCGGCGCCTGGTGCACGTGACGCTGCAGATCCACGGCGCCGACGCGGTGGCCAGCGGGCGGCGGTACTTGACGACTCGCGCCGCGCCGCACTTGCCAGCGACCGTGCAGTCGCTGGTGCTGTGCACGGACCAGGCCGACGGCCTGCCCGAAGCCGTGGGCCCGTTACCGGCGCTGCGGTCGCTGGCGCTGCACTGCGTCCCGCCTCCGCCCGAGACCGCCGACTCGCAGGCGTACGTGAACGCGCTGGCCAAGTCGGAGCCGTCGTTTGCGGGCGCCGGGTTCCCGGCACTCCACAAGCTCGAGGTGCATGCGGGCCGTATTACGCACGCGCTCGTCACGGCGATTGCCCAGGCCCCTGCGCTCGCGCACGTGCAGGTGCATGGCGGGACGGTCCCGTCGATGGCATCGTGCACCGCGTCGTGCCGGTGGACGTGGCCCGCGGTCGAGACCATAGAGGCGCCGCCTGCGGTCGTCGACGCCATTGCTGAGCGCGTCCGGATCCCGCGCTGGCACGGACTCGTCGTGCACCCGGCGGTTCCGGCGCCGCCACCAACTTCTGCCGCCGACGCACTTGCGTCCTCTTCCACTGCCAGTAAGAGTCACGGCAGTGGTCCAGCCGAGGCAGCAGCGGCAGCGGCAGCAGCAGCAGCAGCGTGGCCCATGGCCGGCCCCGCCGGCGTAGCGCTTGGCCCGTCCCCGTCGGACCGCGACCTGCCATACCGGACACAGCTGGTTCCCGTGCGTGCGTTACACGCGTCGCGCGCGCGAGACGTGGGGTTAGCCCGTGCACCGCTGTCCAATTTGGTGGAGGCGACGCTGCACCCGCGGCAAGTGGCGCGTCTCGGCGGCTCCGGGTCCCCGGCGCTGTCGCGATTCGATAAGCTGGTGACGCTGGTGCTGGAGATTGACGGCGGGTCGCCCATGTGGGGTGGAGTGGTGCGCGTCAACCCGGCGATGCACTTGCCGCTGCTGCAGACGCTGGTGATTGGATCGGCGGTAGCTGCGCGCGCGGACGCTCACAGTGGGGGTGGCAGCAGCAGCAGCGGGACCGGTCCCGAGGACGATGATGACGATCTGGATGAGGACGACTTTGACGACGACGACGTCGACTTGGACGGCTACAGCCACCATCGCCGTCACCGTGGCGGTCTTGACGACGAGCAGCGCATTTACTACCGTGGCGGCAGCAAGAGCGACGACGACGACGACAGCGTCGATGATATAGATGGTCCAGCAGCAGCACCGTCCATGTCACGGCAGCAACACCCACGCCGCAGCGGCCGACATGGTGGCGACGGTGGCCACGTGCGGTACCACGGAACCGCCACCCGCCGTCTGCCGCGGATCGAGCCCGGCGCCGCGTTCCTGGAATGGGTGACGGCGCTACCGTCGCTGTGGCGGTTCGTGGCCCGGTCGCCGCTGGCGGTGGTGCTCCCGGCCCGTGCCCGCCGTGCGCGGCTAACGCTGACCCTAGCACACCCAGGCAGCGCAACGGTGTGGGCCGACATTGCGCGGTCGGTGGCCGTTCGCGGCCGTTCCCCTGCGGCCGTGATCATCAAGCTGCCGCGCCGTACGCCGCTCCCGCCCGCCATGACCATTGGCGATGCGGCAGTGCTCTCGAGCGGCGTCATTGACTTGGTCACGGTGGTGTGCGCGCTCGCGCCCCTTGGCGGTCGCGACCCCGCCGTGCGGTGGTCGGTGGTCCCGGATGACGGCCATCCCGTCTTGACGACCATGGCTTCCCCTACCTCGGCTCCTCCTTCTCCTCCCAAGCACAGACCGAACGGTGTGGTGGCGGCGGCCGAGCGGCTGGAGCGCAAGCAGCAGCAGCGGCAGCGGCACTCGTCAGCTTCCACCGCAGCACCGGTTGCAGCCGAGGCATAATCGCATCACCTCTTTTTTTTTCATCATTTTCAATGTTATTTTCTTGGCTCCACTTTTTTACGCTTGAGACCACTTTCCCCACAAGCTCCTGCGCCATCCCGAATCGTTGAATTGCCTCCAAGCACAAGGGAATAAAATCGCGCTAAATAGGCTGGTGAGGTAGCTGCCGTCTTTGCCTCCTATCTCGCGCACACTCCATTATTCCTTGCACACACACACACACACACACACGCATCCACTCTTGCACACACACACACACGCACCCACTCTTGCACACAGGACATATCAAAAAACACCCACTTAGCAATCATGGCAGGCCCCTTTCTCACACTTGCTCTCTTCTTGACGCTGGCAGTTCACCTGGCCCACTCCACTCCCGCTGGCAACGCACCTTCCACCTCGGCCAGATGCATGCTGACCCCGCACTGCACGGTATGGACGTACTACGTGGCGGCGGATGTGATCGAGTGGAACTATGCGCCGACGGGCCTTGACGCCTTCACGGGCGAGCCACTCGATCAACTGGGCACTCCGTCGGCAGTGTACATGACGCGCACCACGGGCCGGATCGGCGGGACTTACTTCAAGGCCGTGTACCGCGAGTACACGGACGCGTCGTTTACTGCGCTCAAGCCGCGGATCGCGGCCGACGAGGTATATGGTCTCAATTTTTGCGTTAGTTCCCAACAGAAAAACTGATTTGGAAAAACGCAACAAGCATCTGGGCATCCTGGGCCCGGTCCTCCGCGGCGAAGTCGGGCACGAGTTGCACGTCGTGTTCAAGAACAACGCCGCGCAGCCGTACTCGATGCACCCGCACGGCGTGTTTTACGACAAGGACAACGAGGGCGCGTCCATGGGTCCCGATGCGGGGGCCGGCGCGTCGATCGCACCCGGAAACACGTACATGTACCGGTGGCCGATCCCGGACCGCGCGGGCCCGACCGACACCGAGACCGATAGCATTGCCTGGGGCTACCACTCGCACATTTCCGAGGCCGATATCGAGGACGGGCTGTTTGGCGCGCTGATCGTGTACCGGCGTGGGCGACTGGGCACCGACGGCCGCCCCAAGCTCGGGACCGCGTCGTTTGCGCGCGACCGCGAGTTTGTGCTGGCATTCATCATCATCAACGAGAACCAGTCGAGTTACTTTGCCCGGAACCTGGCGGCGTTTGCGGGCAACTCGACACGGACGGTCGCCGAGCTGGCGCAACTGGATCCCGCGATCAAGTCCAACCCGAGCGCCCTGGCGGCGCTGCTGCCGACCTCCGAGTTCACGCTGTCCAACCTGATGCACTCGATCAACGGCCTCGTGTACGGCAACTTGCGTGGGCTCGACGCCGACATGGGCGACCGGATCCGGTTCTATGTGCTGGTCTTTGGGTCGCTGTTTGATTTCCACACCATCCACTGGCATGGCCTCACCGTCGAGTCCGAGGGCCACCGCCGCGACGTGATCGAGGCGTTGCCGGCCACGTTCCGGGTGGCCGATGCGCGCGTCGATGCTCCCGGGCGGTGGATGATGCACTGCCACGTCAATGACCATTTCAAGGGCGGGATGGTCGGGGTTCTGTCGCTCGGGGTCGGGCACCCGGTGCTGGCGTCCAAGCTCGAGGACCTTTCGGAGGAGTCGTTTGCAGCCGCCATATTTGCGCGTGGACCGCTGCTGCTGTTCATGGCGGTGGTCGTGTTGGTCGCGTTTTGACCAACATCTCGCTCTTTTTTTCGTTTGATTCCCAAAAATGCAGCCGCTTGTCGCTCATCCAAAGAAAAAAAGAATACGATACGATACGATAATGGACGAGTATACATAAATAATAAAGGCGAAGGGTGGGTTTTTACTTTTGCTTCGTCTCGGTAAACAAGACGTGCTCGCGGACTGCACCGTCCATATCGTGAGTATTCGCATTCTCATCGTGAAAAAAGGTATATCGCACCCACGGGGTCGTACTTGCGCAGCGCCAGCTTGGGCGTCAGACGCGCGCGCGTTGTAGTGTAAAAGTAGCCGGTCCCAGCATTCGAGAGCAAGCGGACAATGAGGGTGCTGTTGTGTTATATAGTTAATATCCAATTGCGTCGTCGCGGGTACGAGAGGATGGTTGTTTTGGTACCGAGCCTTGGCCTTCTTTGCCATTTTTGTGAATTAATTTCGTTGAGAGAAAATCAAGCGAGAATGGCCTCCGAATCCCTCCCGTACATTGACACGCACTACTCGGTCCCCGGTACGACGACGAATAACCTTCTTTAAAGAAGATCTCTCGGTTACTCACGCCCTTGGACTATTCACAGCCGTCAAGGAGCACGTCGATGCTCTGATTGCAGCCGAAATGGGACGCGTACAATCGGCAAGGACACACCCGGCGCTGTCAGCATACCCGGACGTGCCCATCTTTTCGGTACTTTTTTATATGTCGTGGACCTTCCTTGGTCTTGGTCTGAAAAAAAAATATATTGTGCAGCACAACCCGTACCTGGCCCGGCGCCTGGACCGAGTATCCCAAAAAGGAGAGGCAGAAGAAGACGAAGAGGAAGAGGGCGTCGACATGGCCGCGTACGCGCTCCCCGCCATGGACACGAACGGTAGTGCGATCATTGGCGCCGATGAGTGGCATGCGGCGGTCCACCGTGCCGTCACGTTGCTAGAGCACCAGCGCACGCGCGTAGAGAATCTGGAGTTGATGGCGGTGTACGGTGCCAACCAGTGGCTGTACCACTTACACCAGACCGATGCGCGCGTCCAGCAGCTGGAGGCCACGAGGGATACGCTGGCGGCGCAGGTGGAAGTGCTGAATGCCACGCGCAAGGACGAGCAGGTACGCTTTTCCAATGACTTTAACTGTGGATGGAAACCTGACGACTTTTTGTGGAAAAATATAGTTGTCGGTGGGTGATCAGCTGCAACGCGAACAGCTCAAGCTGCTCAATGTGCGGTCCAACAATGTGCACGCGCTGCTGGCGATCGCGCAGCTCGAGCAAGAACTGGCGCGGCGGCGCGGCGAGCACCACGATGCGTCGCATGATGATGCTATGGAGACGTCCGAATAAATCCAATCTTCATTTCATTCACTGTTCAATCGCGCTCAGCAATGCGTGTCAAGAATGTGTCAATCTCGGCCTCGGTCAGCGCCCGGAAGCGCTCGGTGCCCTTGACGATCCCGATCTCAATGTCGGTGGCCTTGAAGTCGGCCGAGAGTGTGGCCGAGAGGGTGGTGATGGCGAGCTGTTATATTTTCCCCAGTCAGTTGCCAGTTAGAGACACCGAAAAAAAACGGAAATACCTCCACGGTCGCGTCATGGTCCAGCGTATCGACCAGACCCTCCTTCTTGAACTTCTTTTCTAACAGGTTGAACGCCTCCTGGTGCTTGGTACCGGCGCACGCGGCCTTATACCCGACATAGTAGCCGGCCGGGTCCACTTTAAACACCTGTGGGCCGGCCTCGTCGTCGACGGAAATCAGCATCATGGCTTTTGTATTTTTTCTGAGTCAATTGTGTCGATCAATCAGGATCAGTAAATAAAAAAATTAACGTACAGACACCGAGCGGACGCATGGCCGCTTGCTGCGTGTACACCTGGTTAATGGAGGCCATGCGCTTGGCCAGCATGTCGACGGGGATATCGTAGCCGTACTTGTAGCGGAACTCTCCCGCCTCTCCGCGAGCGCGAGCGACCTGGGCGCGTGCGTCGGCTATAGTGTGTGTATATATACTGTTATATAAAGCGTCCCTTGATCGATCGGCCCAGTGAAAAAAAAAATTAAAGCGTAACATACGAAGCCGTCCAGTCATGACACAGCCAATCTTGGTGGTCAGCTGGAACAGGTGCGTGATGGACGACGGGTCCAGCAGCACGTCGGGGACCTTCTTCTGGGTGATGACCACCGCCGAGTCCTTGCCGCGGATCGCTAAGGCGGTGATGTTCTGGGCGGTGATCGCCTTGAACGCGTATTCGACCTGGTACAGGCGGCCCTCGGGCGAGAAGATGGTGATGTGGCGGTCGTAGCCGGCGCTGTTTCCGCGGGACATTTTTTTTTTCTTTTTTATATTATAGTGTGATGAGCGGTCAATGGTCGTGGTCGGTGTCGGTTAAGAGAAATGATCAAAAAACTATCAAGTCAAAGTATCAAACTACTATTCCCATGCACAATACCCACTCTCCCAAGACCAAGATCCCATTTATTCCAGTACATAGCGCTGCGGAATTCTGTGGGCAAAAGTGTACCTGGGTGCAATTGACTCAGATACTTCTGATAAGCCACTGTACTAAAAAAAAGTACGCTTCCGTTTCGAACCTTCGACATCCACTGCTCTCTCTTTCTTGGCTGTCGCTCTCGCACCTCCCAATTATTATAGAAAGTAAATGTACTGGTTTACTCCAATCGCCCTCCTCGCCCTGGTCCTGACCGCAGTGGTAGTGGAGGCCGGTCCACAAAAATGCCTGCTGGCCACATCCCTGTGTTTTGCCGCAGCGCCGACCAACGGGTCCACCACGTCGGTCGATATGCTGGTGCAGACATCGCAAAAGTCTGGCTGGGTAGCCATTGCCCTCGGGTCGTCCATGTCCAACACCGATGTCGCGGTCCGTGTTTCGTTGGAAGAAAGCCAACGTGCCACATCCACCTCACCACTGAAACATGACTCTCATTTTAAACAGTTTTTGTACCGCGACGCCGGCGGCAAATGGGCCGTCACTCGTCGCTTTGCCACGGGCCTGTCGCAGCCCGAGGCGGCTCCCGAAAAGGGCCAGGTGCTCAAGATCGTGCAGGCCACCACTGGCACCGGCGATGCCAATGGGATGCACCACATTTTGCTGCAGCGCCCGCTGGCCAACTCGGGGATTGGCAAACCGTACGACCGCGCGGTGGCCACCGGTGCCACGTCCATGGCCTGGGCCATGTACGAGGGGACCGCCAACATTAGTCCCGCCGGGTTCCCGATTCACAGCTACAGGGGCCAGTTCTCGTACAATCTGCTGGACGGATCGGCGTCCGTGGTGTTTGCGCCCGCTTCGGCCGTCACTGCCCCTGCTGCCCCACCTGCTGCGCCCGTGGAGGCCGCGTCCCCGTCGCCGCCGATGCTGATTCTAATTCACGCCATTTGCATGGGCCTAGCATGGAGCGTGCTGTCGTTCTCTGCGTATGGACTCTATCATTTTTTCATATTTTTTCCTTCAATTCACCTGTCT
>MU624943.1:0-16542 GCA_025349905.2 Blastocladiella britannica
CAGGTCAACAAGCTTATCCTACAGGCGACCAGCTACGAGAACTTGTGCCAGTGCTTTATCGGCTGGTGTGCATTCTGGTGAATCACTCTTACAATCGTTCAATTCAATATACAAACAATTATGCGTCCAACAGTACTGTCATTGGTCCGCCTTGCATCTGTTCGCACTGGCGTCGTTTACGCGTCGCGCTGGCACCATTTTGCGCGTCCTGTCTTGCTTCGCTCGCTGTCGTCCTCATCGTCGACACCACTGTCAGTATCGAACGAATCTCCAAACGCTGGCAACGCTGAACGCAGTCTCCTGGTCGCATTCACTTGCAAAGTGTGCTCCACACGCGTGTCAAAGACCGTTACGCGCAATAGCTACGAGAATGGCGTGGTGCTGATTCGATGCGACGGGTGCCAGAATGTCCACTTGATTGCCGACAATAAAGGTAAAAATACACTTTGCCATTAATTGAGTCATCCTCTGACTCGGTTCACATGTATACCAGGCTGGTTTTTGGAGGGCCGCAATGCCGAAGAGATCTTGCAAAAGCAGAATCCCGACGAGCAAGTTGGGAAAATGGAGTTTCGCGCCAAGGATGCGGCGGGGCAAGCGATCCTGGACCGGCTGATGAAGGAAGATCCGGGATTGCTGGACCGGATTGCCCGAGCCAAGCTGCAAGCCAAGGCCACCGGCCAACCCACGACGCTGAAAATGGTGCTGCCCGCGACTGAGGAACCTCCACAACAATAGAAATATTTGGTTACGATTCGGGATTGAGCATAAACTGCATCACCTTGGCCACAACGTGCACGTTGATGGAGTTACCTAATAGCTGGAACCGCTGCTTGCGAGTGATGTGGTTTGGAAACGTGAATTCGGGGCCGGGCGGGAACGACATGAGATTGGCCACTTCGCGCGGATCGAAATGGCGCAGGCGTAAAGAAAGCAGCGGGTTTTGGACGCTCGTTACCGGTTGCTTTTCAGCAATTTGCGCCAGGGCGAGCGGCTGTCGTTCCAGGAATGTTGGCCAAATATCTTGGATCTATTTGATTTCATCAGTGTTTGGGGCCAGTGCAATTGAAAGTAAGAAACGTACCACAAGTTGGTCGTTCTCTTGCAGCACCGATCCAGTGCCCTCGACATAACGCGCATAGTTTTTCGTAAAGCAGCACGAGCGCGTCGATGATGGCGTTACAATATCTACAATTCAGTTTGATGGATGGTCAGTGTGATATGCGAAGAGCTTGGCCACAAAAAGATACATACCAAACAAGGGCGTGCGCTTCCACACCTCAACATCCTTCCAGGCTTGTACACCAGGCGAGTTGGGGAGAAGAAAGTCGCGGATCGGCCGCGTCTCCGATGCGGGCACATCGGCAATGCCAGGGATCGAAGTGTACACGCCAACAGGAGCAAGGACCACCGGTGCAGCGGGCTTCGCTCCTCCGAGCTTTTCCTCCACCTCCTCATCTCCATTACTAGATGGAGTCTCGGATGGCTTGGAAGGCGCCTCTCCTCCGCGCACAGCTTGCGCTGTCGTCGGAACAGCGGTGTGGAACGCGTTATCGAGTCGCGCAACGAGGTAGTATCGCAACCGCGAGTTGGGAATGCCATACTGCGACGGGGTGAGCAGAAACTCGCGCACGCTATAGTCGAGCTCGGTCAGCGTCTCCACTAAACTGTCGCGCGCGGTGGACTCGTCAAAGCCCTTGACGTTTTCCACCAAGATGTAGCTCGGTTTGTTTGTCAGTGCGCGGAGAACCGCAAGAATGTGCAAGAATGATCGCGATCGGGCGTCTTCGAGGCCTTCCTGCTTGGAGTGCAATTGCCGCGAGAATGGTTGACAGGGTGGACTCTACATTTTTTTGTATGATCCTGATGTGTGAGGATCAGAAGCATGAGGCAAGTGGACGTTGAATAAACACATACCATGGTCCAGATATCGGCATTGTAAGTGTCAAATTGAGCGGCGGGAAGGCCTTCAATCAGGCCCTGCACGACTTTGGCGCCTTTAAAGTTGTGCCCTGGATGATCCCAATTGGTAAATATCAAGTGCAGCAATTCAGAACAAGAATAACGTACGGTAAACGGCATTGGCCGCATCGTTGATCTCAAATGCGGCAAGCACATTGGCTGCGATTATACCATGGAGTCAAATACAACTGTTCACTAAAAAGTAAATTGGGCACGCGTACCATTCACACCCGCGCGTTTTAGAGAGTAATGCTGGGATAACATGACGCGTTAAAAAAAATCCATTGCGACTGAGAAAAAAAGGGACATACCATGCCACCGATTCCACTGTAGAATTCAAGGACGCGTAGTGGAGGTGACACGTCGCCGTCAATGGCAGTTGTTGAAGGGGCGGACATGCGGCTGCGCTTGGGTGTCGGTGCAATATCTTGTGCAATGGGGCTGCCCTCGCGCTTTGCGGGGATGGCGCTGCTCATTTTTTGATGATTTCGACAAAGAGGACTGAGCTTTGGCCTGGACCTGCAGCGACGCGACGCGTCAGGTGATGCAAAAGCAAAGATATTTTTTTTCTTTTTTTCTGACTGCCGGCCGACGACACCTCGGATTCTGCCTTCAACGCGACCCACCACGTACCGAAGTACAAAAAAAAAGAAAGAAATGTCGCCAGCCACCGTAGCCACCAAGCGCCGCCGCGCCGCCAACGGCACCGCCATTCCCATTCCCAACGCCGCTCGCGTCGAGGACGACACCGTCGACCGGGACTCTGACTCGGCAAGCAGCGACAGCGATAACGAAGATGGCGACGACACCGCCGACGTTGACGGGCCCGCCGGCGACGCCTCCACCGCCGCGCTGGCCTTGCTGCAGCAGCAGGTCAACTACGGCATCACCGAATACGTCCTGCACACCAGCTCGGGGTTCATGGGCGTGCTCAAGACGCGCACCACCGATTTCCTCGTCAACGAGATTGACGGCAGCGGCAAAATCGTGCACTTGACCGACGTCACCCAGTCGTTTGCGAGCAAGGCGGTGGCCGTGCCCGAGAAGAAGGGGGAAGAGCCGGCAAAGGCCGCGATCACGTCCGTCCCTGGTGTCGATGCCGCCGACGAGAAGGCCGGCAGCGGCCTGCAGTTCTACGCGTCGTCGGCCTCGACCGACAAGTTCATCGAGGCCCTGCGCAAGCTCATTGGCGACGCCGAGGCCAACAAGGAGTTTTTCCTGCAGCTGCAGTCCAACCTGCTGAAGCTGGCGACGGCGTCGGGTCTTGGGTCGCTTACTCGTGACTCACCAATGCTGACGGCCACGTCGGCCTCGCGCGTGGACGACAAGGCGCAGCGCACGCAGATCCACGCGCTGGTCAAGGAGCACTATGCGGCAGAGCGCGTGCAGTCGCGCACCACCAGCGAGAACCAGCTCGTGATTGAGGTTGGCTTCATGCGCGCGCAGCGCATCAACCGCTCCGAGAGCTCCAAGGCCCAGCGCGCCGCCGCGGATCAGCTGTGGGCCGAGCGCGGCTCGGACTATGTCAAGTTTGTGCTGTACAAGGAGAACATTGAGACCACTTCGGCCATTGAGGAGCTCGTTCGTCGCACTGGCGCCGAGGCGAGCGACTTTTCGTTTGCTGGCAACAAGGTCTGTTCTTTATTCCATCTGCATTCCATTTTCAGTTTTTAACTCAAACTACTTCACATTTTAGGACAAGCGCGCCATCACCGTGCAGCAGATTGTGGCCCGTCGCGTCGAGCCCGCGGCCCTGCAAAAGATCAACCACCCCAAGTCGTGGCTCCTGGCCGGCAACTTTGAGTTTGGCGTGGACAAGCCCATGCACCTTGGCCAGTCCAAAGGCAACCACTTTACGATTGTGCTGCGCCGCGTGGAGGCGCTGGCACTGAAGAGTGACGCCGCCATGGATACGGACGTGCAGTCCACGATCAAGCGCGCCGTCGAGTCGCTCAAGACCGGCGGCTTCATCAACTACTACGGCATGCAGCGGTTTGGCACGTCTTCGGTGGGCTCGCACGAGATTGGCGCCGCGCTGGTGTCGTCCGACTGGGTGCGCGCGATCCGGTTAATTCTGGATCCGCGCCCGCACGAGCGCAGCGCCGACTTCAAAGCCGCGCGCCAGGCGTGGGCAAATACCCACAACGCCGCCGAGGCACTGAAGTTGTACCCGCACGCGGCGCACGCTGAGCGCGCGATTCTGGCCAAGCTGGCCAAGGACCCGCTGAGCGACATGGCGGCCGCGTTTGGTGGCGAGCTCACCTCCGACAACGTCACGGTCACGCTCTCGGAAGAGGACCGCCGCAACGCTCGCCAGGCCGTGACCTCGGCCCCGGCCAAGCTGCTCTCCATTTACGTGCACGCGTTCCAGTCTTACTACTGGAACAAGGCCGTGTCGCACCGCGTGAGCAAGTTCGGTCTGGTGCCCGTCGTTGGCGATATGGTTCTGGTGGAGGAAGACGCCACGAAGAAAGAGGCGGTGCCCACGGCGGCTGCCGACAAGGACGCCATGCGCCCGCTGCCCGAGGTGCGCGCGCTCGACAAGAAGGACATCGAGTCCGGCAAGTACACGATCAGCGACGTGGTTCTCCCGACCCCCGGGTTCCTGTCCGAGTACCCGGCCAACCTGCGCGAGTTTTACGTTGCCGAGCTGGCCAAGGCTGGGCTCGTGCTCAACGACGCTCGCTTCAACTCCAAGTACAGCTGGTACCTTTCATCAATTTTTTTAATGTTGCAGCGACGCGGAATACTTAGCTTTAAAAAAAAGGTTCCTCCGCCTGCCCGGATCGTACCGCCAGGTGCACGTTCTGCCGACCAACGTCGAGTACGAGATTGTCAAGGACGCGGACTCGACCTCGGCCAAGCCCGCACCACTGACGGCGGCCGAGGACGACAAGCAGGTTCTGTTGGCGAACGGCAAGCTGGTGTTCCCGCCTCCCAAGGCTGTGCCCGCGGCTACCGCTTCCGCCTCTGATGATGCCGACGTGTCGGCCGACTCGGTTAACGGCGAGGAGACCAATGTGCCCGGGCTCGCACTCAAGATTGCGTTCTCGCTGCCCTCGTCGGCGTACGCGACCATGGCGCTGCGCGAGATGATGCGCATCGAGACCTCGGCGTCGTCGCACATTGGTCACCACAACGCTGGCCGGTCGCACAGCGGCCCGGCGCGTGGCGGAAGTCGCGGCGGGCGTGGTGGTAGTCGCGGTGGTAGTCGCGGTGGACGTGGCGGCGCCGGTGGCCGTGGTGGACGTGGTGGCCGCGGCGGACGTGGCGGTCGCGGTGGACGTGGTGGTCGTGGTGGCATGAAGCGAAGCCGCGATTGAGCATACTTCTCCTTCTCATTCAACATACAGTATCTCCTATTTTACAATGAATTTCGGCGTGCCCATCACGTCCTTGACGATCTCGCGGCCACCGAGACCTGCTGCTGCTGCTACTGCTGTTGCTGCAGTGCCGCAGCGCAAGCCTGGCCAGCACCCTGCTGCTGCGGCTATTCCCACTGCGACGGCAACAAATCCAGCGACTACCGACAAGGACGACAGCAAGAAGGCCGATCAGCCCGTGGGCGGCGACGCCGGCGAGTGGGTTGTGGTCGGTGGAGGCGGTGGTCCTGGCAAAACGGGGCTCACCAACCAGCTCGTACGTGCGCGTGTCCTTGGTTGATTGGCGACCGTGCATCATTAACGAACCAAATACCAGGCGATTTTGACGTGGAGCGATGATCGAAACGAACTGACCCTTACGAAGCGCGCATCTTGCCCGTTTGATCGCGAAGAGGACTCGCCATGGTCGCTTGCTGTCAGTCCTGACGTGCGTATACTTTTCTGCGTTTTTGGTTTATTGGTCGAAATTCACTTCAATTTTCTGCAGCGATCCCTCATTGCTGCTGGCGTTAATGGAGCCCGCACCGACGACAAGAGCAACCGCAATTGCCGCATCTTTTCGCGATCCACCGCATCTGCTGATGCTCCGTATGTTACTTCACTTTTTTGCTCACAAAACGATGCTCACACTGGAAAGGATCTTCAAGTCTACATGAAACCAAGGCGCTTGTGACGGTCAAGTCGGAAAAAAACTACGACGACTACCAGTGCGCCAGTGAGTTTTCGCCGTCTGGCGCGTACCTTGCCACTGGCTCGGATCAGGGCCAGGTATGTGACCAATCATATGTTTTGACAAGGCGAAGTACTCATTTGCATTGGTTTATATATAGTTCACGATCCACCATACCGAGGGCCTTGAGCAGCTCGCGTGGTCGCCCGTCCCGATTGGGTCGAAAGTGTTTACGGTTGCATTCACACGCGACAGCACCAAAGTCCTGGTGACTGCAGAACGTGCGCTCAAAGTGTTTGATGTCAAGACTGGTGAGCTCGTTCTTGATGCCGTTCCGCCAACGGGGCACGTTTTCCGCTCTGGCCGGTACCTAAGATTTCCTTTTCATTTTCGTTACATCAAAAAGGACATGGTTGAATATGTATAGGATTGGTCCCGGCTCGACATTTTACACCCTCGTCAACCGCAAGCGTGAAAAGTGCATTCTGTCCGTGTGGGATCTGACGCGTCCAACGCGCCCGATCCGGTCCTTGACGATCGCATCCAAGCCAGCCGTGTCGTTTGCGGTCGAGTATGTCCTCTAATTGGTTAACTAAACCATTTCCACTCACATAGCATTTGAATGTCAGTCGCGATATCGTCGCAGTGGCCCTTGCCGACTGCTCGCTGCACATTTACCGTGACCTGCGTCGCGTCGCCATCCACCCGAACGCGCACGATGTCCCGATCCAAGCCCTGGCCATTTCCCGCCGCTCCCCGACCGCCGGCCCGCAAGTCCTGTCCGGCTCTGGCGACGGCCAGTTGCGCACGTGGCCCGTTTCGCACGCATCCAAGCTGGCCCTTCTTCCGGCCGGCACCACGTTGGTGATGGCGATCATGGCGCTGATGGTGGCCATGCTGATGGCGTGGCTGGTGGTTTCAGTTGCAGTCCCCGCTGACCAGCTGATTGCTTCGGGAGTGCCGTTCTGGAAGATCGGCGGCGGCAGCGAGGGCATGAAGGTCGAGTTTGCGCACGCGGCGTGGGTCACGCAGTCGGGATTGGACTGGATCTTGGTCACGGTCAACCAAGCGATTGGAGGGTCGGTTTGAATATTTTAATTTTCAATTCAACGAGGATTCTATTGAAGGACGCGGACAAACAAAAAATACGGTCGACCCCAAAGCAAGAGGGGTAAAACCTCAGTTTCACAAAGTTTCCTGGATGCGCGACGCGCGGGCAAGCTCGTTGGCGTTCCCCGGGGGCACAAACACGATCTTAGTCCCCGGCGTCGCCGAAACGGCCTTGAGGGTTTCCAGGAAGCGGATCTATTCTCATTTGCAGCAGTTGAGTCAAACCTCAAGTGAAAAGCAGTAAAAAAAACTAAAGTACCTGCATGGCCGCCTGCGAGTCAAGCGCATCCGCAGCCTGGCGCATGAGCTGCGCGGCCAGCACCTCGGCCTCGGCCGCAATGATCTTGGACTCTCCGATCCGCTTCTGCTTTGCCGCGGCCGACAGCGATTCCTGGAGATCCTGAGCAAGAGTCATGTCCTTGATCAGGATCGAGTTGACCTTTACTCCCCACGCCGCAGCGGGGGCGGCAATGATGGCTTGGATATCGTGCGCGATCGTTTCTGATTACATTGTTGTGTGAGTTAATGCGTGATTGAGGAAATGAAAAAGGTACATACCGCGCATCTCAATGCACTCTTGGAGCGTGCGAGTGCCAAAGATTTGGCGAAGCACGGTCTGGGTGCGCTCCACCAGCGCCTGGCGAACATTGGCGACCAGGTACGTCACGACGTACGGATCGTGGACTAAAAATCTATCAGTGAGTATCCTTGAATGAAGGACTCACTAAATGCGTGCAAATAAATACCTTGGTAGTACAGGACCGTGTCAATGGTGGCCTGAATGTTGTCCTTGGTCAACACCAGCTGGCGAGGCATATCGACGACCTGCAGGCGAATGTCCACCTTTTGCAGCTTGTCGGTCATGACATTGACTTTGTACAGGCCCGGATCCACCATGGTCATGGCTTCGCCGAACCGCTTAATGACCCCGACGGAACCTTTGTAGATTTTTATGGTTCAGGATCGCTCTCTCGCTTGTGAGCAGTGCGAATTTCTGGAAACATACCTTGCTCCACAACCTTGTACGGGTTTGGGCAGCACTGTTGATTTAAGGTTATTCGTCAATACGCATGTCCTTAGGTCTGGATCAGTATATGAAAACACACAAAAACACAAGGGATCGATCCCAAAAATCCCATCACATCGCCGACCGTGGCGACAAGAAAACCATAGAACCCGTAGTTCATGTCACTTGCTTTAATTTTTTTCATTTTTTACAGGTCAGATTTATGTTCCGCAGGTTATAATGATTGGAAATACGTACTATCGCTTAATTTGGTGGCAAAGGACGCCTGCCGCTGCTGCAAACACGCACAGTCGTAGAAATAAGGTGAATATGTGTGTGATCCATTTGAAATCAAGGCTGAAATATGAAAAGTACTTGTTGCTGGGCCATTTTTATATTATTCTAACGAAGGTTATAATGGTATCAAAATTATCTAATGTATTTCACGGTGTGCAAAGAGCGGATCGGATCCGATCGAAAGAGGAACATCGAAACATGAATATATTTCATCAATCGCTCAAATGCGAGTGAATAGTCTCAGACTGCAAGTACTCGTCCCATCCGATCCGGCCGCTGCAGAAAAGTTACGATGAGTGAATGAATAGAATTGAAGTTGTGAAAAAAAAAAAACCCCGTACTCGTTGTCAAGGTCGTCTTCACGCAAGATCTCGTCAATAGTTTCGTCCAGCTCGGCAATGGTAGTTGCCTCGTCGTACTCATAGTCCAGGAACGCGTGGCGCAGCTCGGTACCGTCCAAATGGCCGTCGGCGTCAAGGTCATACTGCGAGAAAAAGTAAAACTCGGCGTCAACGTCCGACACCTTCTCCCCCATTGCCTCGAGCTGCTGCTTATAGTGGCTGTGTATCCTTTTTATCAGTTCATATTTCCATATATCCCCAAGATAGAGAGAGTGGACGAACAGCTTGCCATTCTTGGTGAAAAAGTAGTTCGAGTGCTGTTGGCCGCCGGCCACGACACCGGCAAAGCCCGCCCTTCCTGGTCCACCGGCATGGGCCAGGAGCGCGCAGAGGATTACTACCACGAGGGCGAGGGTGAGGGTGATGATATTGTTGGCCATTTACGTGAGCTCTTCCGAAAATGAACCACAATCATATGAGGGCACCGCGACACTTGACAATGCTCCTCCTGGGCATGGCCCTGACACTGCTCTTGGCCAGCCCCTGCTATGCTGCAGACACCATCCCGGTCACACCGCTGATCCTCGACCAGTCCCCACGAACCGTCAACTTCTTCCGCAACTCGCCTGGCGCGCTTCTGCTGCAAAACACACGCTCGAGCGACCTTCTCCTGCGTTCGCCCGATCGCGGTAAATCTTGGTTTCCCGTTCCGGATGTGTCTTCGCTCGGTACCGATGTTCTCGGCGTGTTCATCCACCCGTTCGCTCCCGACATTGTACGTTGCTACTTGATGCTGCGTTATTACGTGGCCAGCGCTCTGGTCGTCTTGGGTCCCCTTTTTTGCTCATACATCTGAAATAGGCCTACGTCCTCGGTACTGCCACCCACCATCTGCGGACCACCGATGCCGGCGCGACGTGGCACGCGATCACCACCCCCGCGAAACCGCGCGAACAGGAACCCTTAGTGTTCCATGCCACCGAGCCCGCCCACGTCATCTTCCAAGGCCAGTCGTGCTCGCTCTTTGCGTGCGCGGACGACGTCTTTTACACCACCAATGGCTTTGATAGCGCATCGCGGCTGATTGCCGGTGCGCCGTCGTGTAGGTTTGCCCATGCGACGCCCGAGATCCAGCTGGCAGAGAGCAAGACCGTCTTTTGCGTGGTGCCCAGGGACGGCCGCCGCGCGCGCTCGCCGCTCGACTACCAGCTGATGCGATCGCAAGACTATTTCCAGTCGGATCGCACCGTCGTGGACTTTAATGGGCAGGTCCCTCCGTCCGCAGGGATCGTTGGGCTGTCGATCGTCAAGAAATTCTTTGCTGTTGCAGTTGTGCGTTCTAAATTTTTTGCTCTTTGACTTGTCTCGGCGTGGACTGACATGCTTACCCAAAATGAGTGCAGATGCCCGCAGAAAAGGGTGCAGACCTGGACCTCTATGTCTCACTGGACACCACCAACTGGGCCATGGCCAAGTTCCCCCTTACCTCGTCCCTGCGCGAGAATGCCTACACGATCCTCGAGTCGGAAGCCTATTCGCTCACTATCGATGTCCTGACCACATCGTCCTCGGGTACCCTGTACCGGTCCAACTCGAATGTGCGCTTTTATTTTCCATTCTTTTCCATCGCACAGACACTAAACACCGCATAATGAACAGGGCACCTACTTCCAAACATCACTCGAGCACACGCACCGCGAGGTGGCCGGCGTGGTCGACTTTGAGCGCACGGACTGGATGCCATTCATCATGATTGCAAACCAGGTGCGCGATCGCAGCATCGTCACCCGCATTTCGTGGGACGAGGGTGGTCACTGGGCGCCGCTATCCCCACCGAAAACGGACAAGAACGGCGCCGCCTGGCCGTGCGCTGGCAGTTCCACGAGCGCCGTCCACACCGAGGACTGCGCGCTCCACCTGCACTCGATCACGTCCCGAACCGGGATTCTCGGGAAACTCTTTGCCGAAAAGTCGTCCCCGGGTGTCTTGACTGGCCTTGGCGTCGTGGGAGCTCGGCTTACCGAACTGGCCACCTCCAGCATGTTTGTCTCCCGCGATGGTGGAGTCACCTGGGCGCATGTGGCCGATGGCGCGCAGCACTACCGCCAACTGGATTCCGGCGCGCTCCTGGTGCTGGTGTCCAACGAGCAGGTGGTCACGGCGCTCGACTACTCGAAAGATGGCGGCCAGTCGTGGGCAAAACTGCCTTTGCCGTACGGAATGCGCGTGCGGGCGTTCATGACCGACGCCGACTCGCTCTCCTCGTCTCTGTTGGTTCTGGGCACCATTCGCGATACGCCTGACGGTAAAGTGCGCAACAAGTTTGCGGTTGTTCACGTGGACTTTGGCGCTGCGTTTAACCGCCGGTGCTCGGACGCGGATATTGAGGATTGGAACCTGCGCGTGGATGGCGCGTGCGTTATGGGCAAGACCACCAACTTCAAGCGCGTTCGCGCTGGTTCAAACTGCTTGGTTGGACGTGACTCGATTCCGGATCCCGTCACCAAGGCGTGCCTCTGCGAGGACGATGGTGCAATTTTTTTTTCTCCTATTTTAGCAGGCGTGGACTGACTGTGATTACGTAATGATTTAGATTTCGAGTGCGACCTCAACTATATATCAGATGGGAAAGGCGGATGCACTCTCGCTGAAGGCGCTCTGGATCCTCGCCTCCCAAAGGACTGCCGTGGCACGTACCAGGGTTCCAGTGGCTGGCGCAAAATTCCTGGAGTGCGTCGTTCCATTATTGCTATTCCTGTTAATGCCCATTCACACATGCGCAAAAAAAAAAAAAAAATTACAGAATGTCTGTAGTGGCGGAGTGGCCAAGGACGTGCTCATCAGCAAGGAATGCGCCACCTCCGGCCAAGTCATTGTCACCCCAAACAATTTCCCGAGTAGTATTGTGCAAACAGTGGTCTTTGCCGACAACAATATCGTCGTCCGCACCGAGTCGGGCGCCTCCTTCTCGTCCGAAGACGCTGGCCGCACCTGGAAGGATGGGCTGACGGGAGTGAGCGCCTTCTTGCAGCACGACCACGTCCCCAATCGCCTGTTTGCGGTCCTCCATTCCGACCAGCTGTACCTTTCGGTCGATGCGGGCAAGTCGTTCAACAAGGTCAACATTCCGGTTCCTCCCAACACACTCAACATCCCGCTGCTCGATTTCCACCCCGAGGAGCCCGACTGGCTCTTGTTTATTGGCGCGCGCGACTGTCCAACGGGTGCCAAGTGCCGCACCGAGGCCCATGCCAGCAAGGACAATGGAGCGACATGGACGCTGATCGACTCGTACACGGAAAAATGCCTGTTCTCGCGCGACACGGAGTTCAAGGCCGTCCCCAAGGACATGGTGTACTGCGCATCGTACGAGCACAAGCAAGGGACCATGTTGCGGCCCGGGTGGGCAGAGAGCAACCCGCTCAACCTCGCCTCGTTTGCATCGTTTTCAAGCAACTCGCGGACCGTCCTCATCAAGAACATGATCAACTACTTTGTGGACCACGGACACTTGCTTGCGGCCGAAATGGACGCTTCCTCGGTCCAAGTCAAGGTGTCATCGGATGGAAGCACGTTTGCGCCCATCCAGTTCCCTGAAGGGATGCTGCTCGACAAGCGCGCGTTTACAGTGCTGTCGTCGTCGCCGTCGCGCGTGTTTTTGGACGTCGTGTCCTCGGCGCTGCCGGGCCGTGAACTTGGCGCGCTCTTTGCGTCCACGTCGGATGGCCTGCGGTACGGACTTTCGCTCAACAACACCAACCGCGGTGGACCCGTAGGGTCGGTGGTGGACTACTCTCGCCCACGCGGCACGCGCGCCGTGGGCATTGCCAATGTGGTGCTGAATCCGGACCCGGTGCGCGCTGGCCACACGGCGCGCAAGCTGGTGCAGTCGCGCATCACCTTCAACGACGGCGGATCGTGGCGGCGCATTGCATCCACCGAGTGCGATGACGCGTGCTTTGTGCAGCTGCACAATGCCGCGTCGGGGGGCGACACTGGAACACCCATTGCGTCGGCGGCGAGTGCGGGCGGCATTGCGATCGCGCTTGGCAACTCGGGCAACGACGAGACGTACCTGGGGCCCATTGAGGAGGCGGCCACGTTCGTGTCGACGACGGGCGGTCAGACATGGGCTCGCGCGGCCGACAAGCCGCACAAGGGCGCCATTCTCGACCGCGGCGGGATCTTGGTCCTGGTGCCGCTCACCGGTAGCGTTTCCGAGATCCAGTGGTCGTGGGATTTCGGCCGTACTTGGGCGCGCCTGCGCCTGGCAACCACGCTTGCCACCGTCGACGACGTGGTGTTCCATCCCGACGGCACTGAGGCCGTGGTGTATATCTACGGGCGCGCACAGGATGTGAGTGGGTCGGCGATTCTCGCGGTTGATTTCTCGCAATTCGCGCGGCCGTGCGCTGCTTCGGATGTCGAGACCTGGACGCTCTCGGGCGCAAACGGCGACATGTGCCTGCTAGGCGAGAAGGTGCGTCACCCTCGCCGCAAAGCCGACGTCAAGTGTCTGATGGGAAAGCTAGAAGTGCACGACCAGCTCTCCGAGTGCGAGTGCGACACGATTGATTTCGAGTGGTTCGGCTGGTCTTCTCGTTAGCATTATACGATTGACTCACGCTCTTGATCTGGACAACAGCGACATCGGGTTTACGCGGAACCAAGTCGGGTTCTGTGTGCTGGATGGACCCGACAAGGACAAGCCGGCGAATTGCGCGGACGGCACCGAGTATCAGTCGCACTCTGGGTACCGCAAGATCACGGCGAGCAAGTGCAAGGGCGGCTTGAGTCTCGAAGACAAGGTCACGCGCGTATGTGGTCGTGAAAACGAGCCGGGAATGGGTACCATATACCACAAGCAGGTATGTCGCCTTAACTCTCTTATTTTAGACGAGTTCACTGATGGCAATTTATGAAACAGTTTGTCCTCGAGTCGCCGGTCGTGTCGCACGTTTACACGCAAGCCAACACGGTGGTGCTGCTGGATCAAGCTGGGCATCTTCACTTTAGCCCGGACGAGGGTAAATCGTGGTCCGTGTTGCACAGCAGCGTCTTGGGCATCATTGGTCACCCAGTGGAGCCGACTGTTTACGCGCTGCAATCGACCGAATTGTTGCGCAGCTCGGACGGCGGCAAGTCCTTCTCTGCTACCAAGCTCCCGGCTCAAATCGTCATGAACGTGATGCCCCTGGCCGTTCACCCCGAGGAACCGCAGTGGCTGCTCATGACTGGCAGCGCCTGCCTGGGGTCGGCCACATGCAACATTTCGACATTCTGGACCCGCGACGGCGGTGTCAACTGGCATTTGGCCTACACTGGCGTCCGGTCGTGCCGCTGGGCTCGCACAAAGTCCTTTACTCTGGTTTCACGGTCGGGTATTATTTGTGCGACGGGTTCTACTATCATTGTGCGTTCCTATTTTATTTTCGTGATATACATCTTCTGACGAACCTCTTTTCATACAGTACTCGGAGGATTTCTTTATGAACGACAAGACGGTGGTGATTGACAAGGCGACCGATATGACGATCGAGGGCCAGTACTTTGTTGGCGTCGCGATTGCTAACGGCAAGGCCGCCCTCCGAGTCTCGCGCGACCTCGACACTGTTTCGGACACACACTTCCCTGCGAACGTGGACGCCGCCACCGAAGGATTCACAACGCTGCCGAGCCACGACGGGTCGCTTTTGGTCAACCTGGGCCTGTCGGCTGGGTCGGGCCAGGAAATTGGCCGCCTCTTCAAGAGCAACTTCGAGGGGACACACTTTTCGCTCGTGTCAGAGAGCACCAACCAGAATGACCGCGGGTTTGTCGACATTGAGGTGCTTCAAGGGATGCCGGGCATTTCGGTGCTCAACACTGTTGCCAATGCGGGCGAAGTCATGTCGCGCGGTGCCAAGAAACAAGTCAGGACCGTCATGACCTACGACGACGGCGCCACATGGAGCGCGCTGCCAGCGCCACGCGTCGACGCCCGCGGCCAGCCGTACCCGTGCGCGCAGCCCGGCGGCGGCGACGCGGCCAAGTGCTCGCTGCAGCTGCACTCGTACACAGAGCGGCGCGACCCGCAGAACGTCTTTGACACCGTCTCAGCCCCGGGCCTGTTTGTGGCCGCCGGCAATGTCGGCGACGCGCTGACGGCGTACACGGACGCCAACGTGTACCTGACGCGCGATGCTGGCCGGAACTGGAACGAGATCATTAAAGGTGCGCATCAGTACGAGTTTGGCGACCATGGCGCGATCCTGGTGTTTTTCAACGACGAGGAGCCCGTCAGCGAAATCAAGTTCACGGTCGACGACGGGCACACTATGCGCACGCAGCACATTGTCGCGGCACCGGACGCGCCCGATGCCACTGGCAGCGAGGTGCGGTTCACGGAGATCACGACCCGGCCTGACGGCACCGGGCAGCGGTTCATTATGTTTGGGAAGCGCCAGGTGGATCAGAAGCCGGTGCTGCACTTCCTCGACTTTTCGACCCTGCAGCAGCGCCAGTGCGTGCTCGATGAAAAGGACTCGGGCAAGAGCGATTTCGAGCCGTGGACACTCGAGGGCGACAAGTGCTTTTATGGCAAGCGGGTTCGTTGTGTTTTTACTTCTTTTTTTCGTATCATTGGGCAACTGACCGCGCCTTCAAGAAAACATAAGACCGTCTACTACCGACGCAAGCAAGGCCATGACTGCGCGATTCGGTCCAAGCTGGAACTGGTCAAACACACGGACCTGTTCTGCGCATGCACGCGCCAGGACTACGAGTGCGATTTCGGGTACAGCTTGGGCAAGGACGGCACGTGCCAGCCCGACACCCAGATCGCGTGCAGCGCCAGCAGTCCCCGCACGGTGCCGTCGGGGTATCGCAAGCACCCACTGACCCAGTGCGTGGGCGGCGTGGACTTGCTGAAGCCCGTGGACTCGCCGTGTTTGAGCGGCGGTGGCATTTCGGGCGGCGCATGGGCGGCTATCTTTTTGGTGCCCATGGCGCTTGGCGGCGGGCTTTACGCGGCACGGCAGTACCACCAAACAGGCCGAATCCGGTTGCCGGACGTCACCACCGAGTGGCGGCGGGCCGACTACCAGATGCCTGGGTTTGTCCATGGCGCCGTCGACTGGGTGTCGGATATGATGGACCGAGTGCGGTACCGCGTGCGGTACTCGCGACTCGGCGGGAACCGGTCGCAGTTCCAAGGGCAGAGCAGCACGTCGCTCTTGGACGAGAACTGAATTGATAGCATCGTGTATATCCCCGAATGAAAAAAATAAGACGATCTATTCTACAAACTAACTCACACAGCTCAAGCCGTTTGAGACCCCTTAACAAGCTGCGCGTACAGACTATCCTCCTTCGCCAGCAGCTCCGCGGGCGGCGCAAACTCAGCCACCCGGCCCTTATCCAGCACCAGAATCATGTCAGAGTCCTGGATGGTGTTGATCCGGTGGGCAATGGTCAGGATCGTGCAGTCGGCAAACTCCTGGCGGATCGTGCGCTGCACGATCGCGTCGGTCTCGGCGTCGGTCGACGACGTGGCCTCGTCGAAAATCACGATCTTGCGCTTGCGCAGAATCGCCGCCGCCAGCGTCAGCAGCTGTTTCTGGCCCGCACTGAAGTTGGCCCCACCGTTGGTCACCTCGGCCTGCAACTTGCCGTCGAGACCGCCGACGTGGTCCTCCATGTTGGCGTGCGCGAGCGCGCGCCACACTGCCGCATCGTCAAATTGGTTGTGCGGGTCCAGCTGGTCGCGGATCGTGCCAGCAAAGAGCATCTTTT
>MU624944.1:0-16497 GCA_025349905.2 Blastocladiella britannica
GTGGGGCCTTGACTTTGGACGCGTGGTATTCAGAATTGCACGCCAAGGTCGAGTCGGCACTGGCGGAAGCTCGCACTGCAACCGCATCATCGTCACAGCAGCAACATCAACAGCACCCGCTGCTGTCGTCGCTGACTCCACCGACACTTCGCCCGCGCATCGCCAAGCTGCTGATCAAAGTGTTTGCGGCGCGCGACCTGGACCGCGACGGCCTGTGGTCGGTGCACGACCTGCGCGGGTTCATTGCCCACTTAAACGGCACCCCGCCGCCGCTTCCCTTTTGCTACCAGTTCTGCGACATGTTTGGAGGGCGCGCACCGCGCGGCAAGTTGCCGGTGGACGGGTTACTCGATTTCTTTGCTCAGCAGAGCGCCAACGAGCCTGACGAGACCATCAAGGATCTGGGCCGGCTTGGGATCCACTTGTAATTCGTACTTTTTTTAATAATAAATATAATAAAACAATATGATTCCGAATATTTTTTCCTTCCGCTCAGTCTGGAGAGGAAGTGAAGTAAGAGTGAGTGGGTGAAGAGAGTTGAGACAAAGGAGAAGAACGTACATCCACCACGGCCGCGGCCGCCACGGAAACCGCCGCGCGAGCCACCGCGGTCGCCGCCGCCAAAGCCGCCACGGCCACCGCCACGGCCTCCACCACGACCACCGCGATCGCCACCGAACCCGCCGCGACCGCCCGAGAACCCACCGCGCGATCCACCGCGCCCACCACGGCCGCCGCGATCACCAAACCCACCGCGTCCACCGCGAGCACCGCCACGACCGCCGGCGCCGCCGCGCTTACCGGCCTTGGGGCCCGTGGACTTGGGCTTGGGGAGGAACCGCTCGAGCGGGAGCAGCTTGTCGTCGCCAATGTACACCTTGTCGTCGGCTTTGAACGACTCGGCGTTCATGCCGTCGTCGAGCTTCACGGTGAAATACACCTCGTTCATCGGGCCCAGAATCTCGTCCACTTTGCCGATTTGGGACTTGTTCTCGAGGTAGATGGGCGCGTTGAAGTACGGGATCTTGGCGTGCGTCGACTTGCACACCAGCTGGCCCTCGCACGGGTGCATAAAGGCGCCGATGGCTGTTACATATACTATATTTTAGTCAAAGGTTCATCAGGTAAAAAGGGTTAAGAATACAATACCAACAATCTCGCTGGAGCCCTGGTCATAGCCGCCGCCGCCAAAACCACCGCCACCGAAGCCGCCACCGCGTCCTCCACGGAACCCACCGCGACCGCCGCCGCGACCACCGCGGTCACCGCCGAAGCCACCACCGCGGCCGCTGCCGCCGAAACCGCCACCACCACGACCGCCGCGGAACGACATGTTATTAATTAGTTTTTAAAGGAGTTACGTGAGGGGGGCGCGCGAAACAAGACGACGGTGTCTGTTTCTTTTCGTGTATTACCGGTAATTTCCACACAAATGCAAATTGGGGCGAATATATTTTGGAAATGACCAAAAAAAAAAATTTAGATGGCCCGTGAACGGTTGCCACGAAATCTTTTCTTTTTTTTTTTAACTCAACCACTCCGAAGAGTGGACGCGACACCTAAGCAAGGCCGCGTTTACAAGGGTATGCATTGGGGCGACCACATGCGGCAGAGCCGCCTTGACCTTAAGGTACTTGGAACCCGAAATTTTGGAGGCCGAGCTCCTCAAGGAGCGCTTCGAGTGCTTGGCGTGGTCCCGTCCAGAATAGCAGCCTCAGGTGCTCGGCGGGGCGCATCTGGAAGCCAATGAGGAAAAAGCTAGAGAGGAAGGAGAGGTCGCCGGCGAGGGTCCAGCTGTACTTGGACAGGTAGACTGTGTCACCGAGGCAGCATGGTGGCATGTCCGGGCCGCAGAGGGCGTAGCATACTTTGCAATATCCGAGGTTACGATCCGGGTTGGGAGGTCGGGGAGCTGGGACAGGCATAGGCAGAAGGCCTGATACGATCCTGCAGTGCTCGGCCTCCGCCGTCTGCCTGTTGCGCAGCGGCCAAATGACCGTCCGTGCTTGGACTTCGTAGCACCTAGCCGCCGCCAGAAGCCAGTGAGTGAGCGGTTTCGCGATCGGGCGCGGCGAGTCGTCGCTGCCCCCCATGGGGGGCAGCGAAGAGGTCGGAGTGGGTTCCATTGCGGGCGTCGGTGGTGGCAAGGTGTCTTGCACGCCTAAACACCTTTTTGTCGGTCAGGCCGCACATGGCCATGCGGCGTTCGTCGTGTTCTATGATGGCTTGGTTGACGGCGCTTGCTCGGATAGGGTCTTTGAGTGGGCCAGGTGCCGCCTTCGGCCGCATCGATCTGTACACCTCGATGATGTCGTCGTCAGCGACGCGCTCGACCTCGATCATGGGTGGGCAGATGAGCGCGTGGTCGATCGTGTCGACCTCATCACAGTTATCGAATGGGCAGGTGGTGTTGGGGTAACGCACTGGCCAGTCCTTGTTCTTGTGCGCCATAGTTGGCAGCGTCTCTGTAAGCAGCTTCGTTCGGAACGCGACCACCTTATGCTTGTCCCATGAGGTTTTTCGGGGGCCGTGTCCAGTGTATAGCGTCTTTTCCGCAAGGGCGCGGGCCGCGGTGTCTAGCGCTTTCTCTCGCACTGGGAGTTGGAGTCGAGGGGCAGACACAGCATGGTTGCGGGCTCGCCAATGTTGTCGGGAGAGTTTTCGCGGGCATGTCGACGTGATCCGGCCGTACGTCTTCGTGTACGGGATATCGAGCCTGGCCAGCACCGCGTCGGTCATCTCGGCGTGCGGGCCCTCGTGGATCGCCCCGTAATCATTCGCGAAGCGGTCTGCGGCCTCATTCCATTTGTTGCCGCTATGGCCCTTGATCCATTTCAGCTCCAGTCGGATGTTCTTTGTCGACAGCATCAAGCGTAGGGCTGACCACTCGACGGGGTTGGTTGCGCGCACCCTTGCACGCACCAGCGCTGTGGGTGATAGGAGGACTTCGGACGCCGTCACGACACCTTTGTTGTCCAAAGATATTTCCAGTCTTTGTTTGGCGAGCAGGCCGTCACCGCGAGCAGGACCGCCCACAGCTCAGTGTAATAGCTCGAGTACGGGCCTGGGGGGCGCGCATGCCAAGCCCGATTGGGTCACGCGCGTGGGGGAACACGACACCGGCGCCGCCAAATTGGCCTCTTACGAGGTCAGCCGACACTTTCAGGGAGCCGTCAGAGAAGGCCACGATGGTTCCCTCCCCGTCAAATGGGCGGAGGTCCACATGGTCGCAGTCCGCCAGGTTCATGGGGGTGGCCCAGCGTAGTAGAGTGGCGTCGTTGAGTACGTCGTATGCTCTGATGCATTCGGGGTTCACGATGAGTTCTCGGAGCCGCTCGCGCAAGGTCGCATTGAGTGGCAGCGGTGGCATTGGTAGCCGGAGACGTGGGTTCTCCATCACCTCTGGTGGTTCCACTTCGGAGATGACCGCTTCTATCATGGTAAAGGTGATGCCCGGGTCTTCCAGCAGCACGGTCCCGGCCGCGCCGCCAGCGATGTCCGCCCTGACGGTCAGGTGCTTCTGTTCAAAGTCAGGGAGTCCTGCTTCACTTCGGACTGGGCGACACGCTCTCGATCGTCCCAGACGTGGCGGTGCCCCGACTGGAGCGTTCGGGGGAGGCTGGACAGCAGGCACGGCTGGTGGCGGCTGGAGCCGTTCGTATTGGGGGATAGCGACTTCGCCGACGGGGACGATGCACATGCAGTTGCCAGCCGATCTGGACGGTCGACAGTCGCGGCACTTTGTGAATTTGTGGATGGTCGTGTGCGCATTGGACTGCCTGTCTGGTTTTGGTATGACGTGGGCAAGTCGGACGTGGACCCCGTTCTCCGAGTCCCGCAGGATCTCCTGGACCAGGCCGAGCCATGGGGGGTCCTGGTCGTCTGTGCCGGGCCCGCGGAATTGGAGGATGGAGTACCTGGTGATGTCGCCGGGCATCTCGTCATGCACAGCGCCTTGTACGTCGTCAGGGTCAACAATGAGAGGTGATAGTGTGGTACAGTTCCTGCCGCCCACTTCTGGCACAGCGTCGGGTCGACTGGTAAAATATTTCATAAAAAGTTTGCCCAGGATCTCCAATAGTGTGATGGGACGGGCGTCTTTGAGCGTACCACTGTACGGCGCATCCGTCTTCGGGATCATGTACACGTTGCCTTCGCGCCAGGACGCAGGGTATGCCCGGAAGGTGAAGCATGCTTGCATGGCATCGCCGCACTCGCGGATCATGAGTGGGCTCAGCCCCGATGGGCCGGGCGATTTGTCGAGCTTGACCTTTTTTAGTCGATCAATGATGTCGTCTTCATCCGGCGGAGCCCAGGACGTCTGCGTAGATGCCTGGATCCACGTCCAGTGTCCGCATGTGGGTCTGCAGATGGTGGTGAGCGTCTTCTACCTCTGGGACTGGCCCGGCGGCAAACATCCTTGACGCCTCCTCCTTGGTCAAGCGCAGCACGTCGGGTGGGTTGATCGTGACTCGGGGCTGGTCCGGGTCTTTTGCGCAAGTGATGGAGAGGGCGGGCACTCGCCTCTCGAGTAAAGTGTCGAGCAATCGGCCGAGATTCTTGTCGAACTCGTCTGCGTGTCGCTCCAGGTGCATTTTGATCGACTCACGCGTCGCCGCGGACGCACTACTTGATATGTGTACGAGGTAGATGTTGATCAGGGCCCTCACCGGGGCAGTCGCTGACCCAACGTCCCATCCGTCTTCTGCGAAGCAGGCCGCGTGGTCGGCCATCACGACGTCGACCTTGTCGCGCAGTTTCCGGCTGGTTGCGTCACGTATACGTTGCCTCATCCAAACCGGGTCTCGCAGTGGCGCAGCCGAGCAGAGGAGGTAGACAGACGACAGCGCGTCCAGTGCTCTGTGGGCAGGAGATTCCCGCTTGGTCCGTTGGGGGCTCGGCGGGCCACCTTTCATTCGCGTTGCGAGCTCGTTCCTGGCGTTTGCTACGATCCCGTTGGTGAAGGCTTCGATCAACTGGTTCCTCTCTGAGGTCGCCCCTGGGCAATACTTCCCGGGCTGTGAGATTGCAGGCTCTCACAAAACTCTTCAATTGTTCAGGCGTACATGCGTCTGCGTCGATTTCGACTCTGCGCGTATCTGCCTGGGCGCGGTGGATGCGGGTGCGGAGCTCCAGGTCCCAGAGCGGGCCCGTGTCAAAGACTGCGTGGATCATGGCGTGGTCGAGGTTTATCGCACTCAGCCGTCCAGTAGTCTGGTGAGTGGTGATGGACCTTGTCATCTGGCACAGTCCATCCGAAACAAAACAGTAGTCGATCCGGCACGTTTTATTTCCATTGTCATACGCGTGCGTGCGTGGGGCGAGGTTCTCGTCTCCGCCCGGCTGTCGCTGGGCCCAGTTGAGGCTGAGATCGACCAGGTGTTTTTCCTGCATCATTGTAAAGCCTCGACACTCCGGCACGATGCTCGGCTCGTCTTCCACTTCGGTCAACGAGAGGATCCTGGACAGTTCCTCCAGGATGGGATCGCGGCGGGTCCGTCCTTCTGGTAGGTACAGGGAGATAATAATAAGATCGCCGACGCCGTCGCGTACAAAACGGTAAGCGAGGAGGTACCCTGGCACTTGCCCGAGCAACCGACCAGTTGTTGCCAAGGATCGTGGACCGATGATCGCTACGCCGGATCCGTTGGGAACCGCTTTGTCGCGAAACCATGCAGAGAAGTGATCGTCTCGGAGCAGTTCGGTTGTTGTTCGTGTGAAAGTTGCGGGTTTTTTCGTCTCTGTAGAGATAAAATGTGAATGGGATTTCGTTGGGGGTTGATTTCGGTTGACGCGGCATGTCGATTAAAGTGTCCAGGTACGAGGTCAGTCCAAGATACTTCGATTTTAGGTCGGCTTTAGTGAGTGAAAGGGTGGCGATGCGAGCGATTTTCGGCGAAGAACAAAAAACGAAATCACATGATATAATAGTGTTAGGTAACGTGACCGCCGTCCGTCAAAAGAGACTAAAAAACAAAGGGCCATTCAAATTAACATAAAAATAATCAAAAATGCCGTTGTACGAGCTGGTCGCCATTACGCGCAAGGGCGAGGTATTTCCTCATATGTTTTTTTTTTGGGAAATGGACGTATCTCACACAGAAAAAAAAACAATTAGAGCCTGGTCCGCCCTCTGTTGAAGCAAGTCGCGCTGTCCATCATCCACCGCGGCGGCGTGGTCCGCGGGTTACAGAACATGCAGGAGCGCGAGCTGCCGTACCGGATCAAGGCCCACCAGGAGTACCACCGCGACGGCCAGTACCTGTCCATGTCGTTTGACGCGTCGCCTGCCGAGGTCCCGACGTTGCTGCGACAGCTGAAGCTCGACACGCGTGTTTTGCGGGCGACGGTGATTAAGGCCGGGGACACGCTCGAGCAAATCTCGGGCTTACCGCAGTCGTACCTGGCGCAAGCCGGGTTCCCGAACCAGGCGGCTCAGAAGGCGCGGGTCACGCGCGTATCGACGTTGGCCACTAAGGCCGCGATGCCGTTCCCGGGAACCGAGAACGAGTGGAAGGTGGTGGCGGGTATTGTCCCCGGTGCTGCTGCTGCAGAAGCAGAAACGGCAGTACCAGAGAAGTCATTGGCCGCATGAGTGCTCTCTCTTTTGCTTCAATAAAAAAACGATGACCCAACGAAAACCACTACCACCGGCATGGCTCCAGGACCTGACGGCCGCCGAAACCGCCACCGCCGACATGTTGTCTGCCATGGCCGACGCGCTTGATCTGCTCGCCACCGCGCCTCGCATCACCAGCACGTTACCGACCGCGGACGAGGTGGGCGCGCTGGAGGAGCACGCGGTCAAGTTGCGCGACACTACCGACGCGTACTTTGACTCGCTCTATGTATGCTTACATGTCCTTATAACAGTCCTTGACCATTTCAATTCATATACATGGCGATACCAGACCGTCCAGCGCAATATGCGCAGTACCTTCCGGCTCTTGTCGGCGCTTGGGATCAACACCGTGACCGATTCGGGGACGCCAGTGGGATTGCCGGGCTTGCATGCCGCCACCGACGATCACGAGCGCGCGCTGGCCATTTCGACCGGCGCTTTACACATTGCTGCCGCGCACGTCGACGCCATGCGAAAGCAACCACCACACTTCGCCGTCGACGCTCAGTCCATGGCGGACCCAAAATCAAAGTCCAAGAAGAAGAAAAATGAAAAATGATCAAATATTCACAACACGTCCCTAAGCAACGGATGCATGAGCAGCCCAAGGGCAGTAGCGCGTCGCCGCGGATCCCACTGCAAGCACTGTTCGGCCAAGTCCAGGACCATCGGGTCGATCCCTCCGACCTGGCACATTTGGCTCAGCAACGGGTGGTGGTTGGGCACCATGGGGAACAGTGGCTCGAGAAACCGGTACTGCAGCTGGCCCTGGGCGTCACGGCCCGTCACGTACGCAGTTCCGGGGGTTCCGGGGGTTCCGGGACCTGTTCCTCCTCCGGGTGAGGATGTCGAGTGCACGGGCGATCCGGGAACGGGCGACGCTGGCGTTGTCGTTGTTGTTGGCGTGTCATGGGCATTGCCATGACTACTACTGCTGCCACTGCTGGTGCTGGTGGTGACAAACGTGGTCGAGGCAAATGGGTTCTCGAGCTCGTCCAGTGGGGTCACCAGGGACGCGGGGGGTGCCGCATCCATCACCACCGCGTCGGGCGCCGCGTACTTGTACGCCACCGATGCGCGGTGGCCACGGAGCGCCCCGAATCCGTTCTCGGGGTCGTCGATCGTACGGTCGTCCACTGGAGCGGCGGCGGTTGCTCCTCGTCCTATGCTGCCAAGAGCGGCAGATCCATTGGGTGCCGCCGCCGGCGGATCGAGCGGTGGATTACCATCTGTTGAAGTTGAAGCAAGTGCGGGTGTGGAAGTCGCCTCCACCGCTGTCGCTGCTGATACCGTCGAAGTTGGTGCCGACGATCCGGCCGCAGTCGCCAGGGGCTTGGTCATGTCGCTAGAAGACTGAGTCGAGCTGGCGGGCAGCGTGGTGGAACCCGCGTACGATGCAATGTAATCGAGCAATTTGCGCAAGCGCGAGGTGGCCGGGGTTGGTGGGCAGTTGATCTTATAGTACTGGCCCTATTATTACTTAATAACGTCAGTACACCTTCTGGAGGTGAAAGACAGAGTAAAAACGTACCAGGACAAAGTACAACGACCACACGTTATCCACCTCGGAAAACGGCGGCTTGCCTAGTACCAGCTCGTAGATCACGCAACCCAAAGACCACATGTCCTGGGCGCCGCGGATCTGGAACTCTTGGTTGCCGGCAACAATCTCCGGCGCAATGTAGCAAGGAGTGCCGACCACGCGTGCGTCATGAACCTGCAGTTATATATATATATATATATATATATATATACTTTGTCAATACAGCGCAAGAACAGAGGAATATTGCCGACAAACCTTGCGACAGCACAGTCCGTGGATCTGGGCCGAACCGAAATCGGCAATCTTGAGAATGCCGTCCTTGATCATAATATTGGATGGTTTCTGAAAAATAAAAAACGCATGAGAATCATATCAATACAAATAAAATAAAAAAAAACCATAACATACAATATCGCGGTGCACAATGCCATGTCGGCCCAAAAACTCGAGCCCTTGGACCAGCTGTCGGATCCAAAAGGAAAGAATGCGCACGTCGCGCAACGGGCCATGTTTCCGGATCCAGTCACCCAAAGTACCACCATCGCAGTACTCCATAAACAAGAAACAGTCCTCGTCAATCATGTGCGACCCATAGTACGACAGTATGTTGGGGTGGTCGACCAGCGACATGGCGGCAATCAGCTGCTCGAAATTGCGGCGATTGAGGTGCGGGTTGGTCGACGGCAGGTGCAAGTGCTTGATGGCAATGACCATGGGCGGTAATGGGTCCGGAAGCACCAGCGCTCCACGGTACACGAGCCCAATGGCACCCTGGCCAATGATTTCATCGAGCCGGTACGTCATGTGGCCGCCGAGATCGGTGTCGCTTTCGTCGCCCGAATCGATGCCGCTGCTGGCGGTGCCGGTTGTATCGGTCCGTACAGAGGTGGTGGTGGTGCTGATGCGAGCAGCGGCGCGAGTGTCGCCGTCCATGTACGCGGACGCCATGATGGCATCAACCACGGCCGCCGCCTCGTCATCCTCTTCGTCGTCGTTATCCCCTTCCCCGTCCATGAGATCGGGGCTGCGATTGCGGCCGTAGAAGGGTCCGACCCCGAGCGCGGCCCGCTGCGACGGCACTGTTCCGCGGCCGCGGCCCAGCTCCGAGTCCAGGTCGCCGGTGATCGAGGCGCGGCGGGATGCATCGAACCAGTCGTCGGCTGGATCCCGCTGCTCCTCTACGGGACTGAACCGCTCCAGCTGCGATGCGATGCGGGGCAAATGGGCGCGGAGCCAGCCAACGGCGGCGGTTGGGGCCGCTATTGTGTGGTTGTCCCCTGTCGAGGATGATGATGAAGGGAGGCCGAGGGGCGATGCTCTGCGCTGGTGCGATTTGGTGGATTTGTTGGAATCGTCGTCGTTCTCACCGTCCTCCTGCTGTGATTTTTGAGAATGGCCATCGCCCTCTTCATGGTGACTGTGGCTATGACTGTGACTGCGATTACGGCCGTGCTGGGCAATGGCAGCGGCGGCACGCGAGTGGATCGGAGATGACGAGGAATTCCCCGTGTTGGACCGGTCACGACGGCCCGTCGGCGATCGCGACGTGGAGGGCGACGACGCAGAAGAAGACGAGGGCACGGGGCCGCCTCCCCTGTTGTGCTCACCATTACCAGAGGCGGGATCATCCCCCGGATCGGCACCACCACCATCGCGGCGGTAGATAAAGTGCGGGCGCAGGTCGGCCGTGTGGGGTAGCATCCGACGGTAGCGGATACGACGGGCACGCTCGTTCGGGTGGTACATGAGCAGCGCCAGCTTGAGGGTTGCGGCATGGAACAGCTGGGCCAGCCGCTCGCGCTCGCGCTGGCGCTCGGCGTCGCCCAGGGACGACAGGTGCAGCTTGTGCACGAGCACGCCAACCATTCTTTATTATTATTTGTATTTGTATGTTATACCGGATGACTGGGGCTGTTGCGGGAAGCAAAGGGATATGAGCGGCAACGGCAACGTACGGCACGACAGCGAACAATTTTTTCTCGCGTCAATCAAAAAAAAACAGAGCAAAAATGTCGCTGGCAGAGCAGGCCGCCGAGCGCATGTACCGCAAGCAGCTTGCGCGACAGCAACAGCAGCATACACGACCTACCCCGGCACCTACACTTGCTCCTGCACATGCGCCGGCACCATCGGTCCACCAACAAAAACAACACCATCACACGCATAAACACTCAACGGAACGGCCTCCAGTGCCCGAGTCCAGGACGGCAACACGTCCGCCGCCGCCACCTCCACCACCACAGCCGGTCCGACGAGCCACACCCGCCGCCGGAGATGACTTTCACGCGTTGCTGGCCCAGGCCCGATCGGTTGCCCCGGACCAGCTGCGCGTCCTTGGTGCTAATGGCCGCCCCAAGCGCGTGCCCTCGCCTCCGCCTCCGCCCATGCACGTACCGTCGTCTTCGTCCTTGTCATCGTCATCAACTGCTGCGCGACCTCGCTCCATGCCTGGAGCTGCCACTGGCCCTGGATCGTCCGCTGGTTCGCGAGCTCCCTCAATAAAGCCTGCTGGTATGGTCACTGGTGGTGCGAGGTCCATCACTCCCACTTCTACTTCGGCTCGGCCTGTGCCTCGACACTCCGTCGTCACAACTGCACCCCGATCTGCTGCTACGGGAATGGGTTTGGCAGCACGCCCGAAACTGGTTCCTGGACCCACTGTGCAGCAGCAACAGCGGCCGCGTGTGGCCTTGTCGTCTTCAGCAGCAACAGCGCCTGCTCCTGGGGCTCGCCCTCTCTCTCGTACCGGATCGGCGGGGAGCGGTACCAATGGCGCCCGAATGGCCCCACCGGTCCCTCCGATTGTATCGCGAGCGCGAGTTGCTGGTGGACCTTTACCGCCGCCGCCAGGTGCTGCCGGCCGTCGTCTTGCTGGTGGTGTTGTAGCCCTCCCCAACCGCGCCCATTCGGTGCCACCTCCGCCCTCCAGCATGGGGCCATCAGGAACCTACCGCCCGCCGCGTATTGGAGCCGACCGACAGCCGCCCTCCGCGCCGCCGGGCCGACGTCCACCGCCGCCACCAGGGGCCCAGCAGCCGCCATTGCGACGACCGCCGCCGCCTCCCGTGGTAGGTGCGGCCGCCGCGTTCCAGCGCCAGCGCCAACACCGAAACCAGCACCAACGCCGTGCGCGGCCCAACTTGGACGAGTACGAGACCGACGACGACGATGCGAGCGACGTGTCCGAGTCGGATCATCTGCGGCCTGACGATATTAGCGCCACCATTCAGTCGCTGTTTGGTGGGCGCGGGCGCCGGCCTGTGGTGTTGAGCGACGACGAGGATATGGAGGCGTCGTTTGAGGATGCGGCCCGCGAGGAGGCTCGAAGGTACTCAACTTTATCTTCCTTACTGCCAGTAGATACTGACTGAAATTGTACAGTGCGGCCATTGCCCGGCGCGAAGATATGCTGGCCGAGCAGGAGGAGCAGGAGCGACGCTCCAAGCGGATGAAGCTGGCCTCGCACGATCGATCCGATTCCGACTAGAACGGATCACCCCACTCCCACCGAACCAACCGCGACCGCAACAACGGCAAACAAGTAATTAATATATCTCTCAATCGTTGTTATCGTTCTCATGATCGGGCATTCGGAGTAATGGGCGAGACGACGACGCAGACGATGCGGTGGGGATAAAGCTAAAAGTATTCTGCTCGTGAGGAATTCTTACGCCACAAACATGCTGGTAGTAGTCCGACTTTCCCCATGCACAAGCGCTTCGCCCACCTTGGCAATAGTAAAAAGCACATCGCAGGCACTAGCGAATTCCCTCTATTCTACAATTTACCGCTGTCCACGTATTCCTCGTCCGTATCAACGCCCAACTAGACCTGAGTGGAGCTGAAGAAATTACCTTACGCCACAGAACGCTTTGTTGACATCCTTCCTCATTTTGTCGGTCACCGCCTCCATTACGGTGTGTGTAGAGCGACATCTCTTTCGTGCACATTCAATTCGCTCGCCCTTGCTCCCCCTCTCCTTCGACCCTCCTTCGGCAATCAACCAGCTTCACCGCAACATAAAAAAGACTAGACTCCACTCTCAAGATAAACAAGAAAAATAACATGGTCACCATTGTGCGCGCCCTGTACGACTACGACGGCGGCGAGTCGTCCAACCTGTCGTTCAAGGCCGACGACCTCATCCAGGTGTTCACGCAGCTCGAGTCCGGGTGGTGGGACGGCCTGTTGCGCGAGGAGCGCGGCTGGTTCCCCTCCAACTACGTGTCGTCGCCGCTGACGCCCCGCACGCGCGCCGAAGAGGACGCATGGGTCAAGCGCGTGGCCGCCGACGCCCAGGCGTTCTGGTACAACACCGTGACTGGCGAGTCGGCGTGGGAGCGCGCCGACAATGTGCTGCTATTGCCCGATGGCTGGCAGCTGCAGGAGACGGACGACGGCCAAGGCACCTTCTTTTACCACGAGGAGTCGGACGAGATGTCGTGGACGCTCCCGGCCGTCATGTGGACCGCCGAGTACTTGGCGACCGCCATGCCGCCGCCGCCGCCCGCGCTCGCGGACGTGCCCGTCGACTCGGCCGCCACTACCGCTCCCACGTCGCCCGTGGCGGCCGAGGATGCCACTGACAACGCCGATGCTGCGCCGGATATGGCAGCCGAAAGTGGCGGCGCCGCCATGGAACTCATCAGCGCCGCACCCGCCGCCGACGACATTCCGCGCCGCGTGTCATCCAACTCGCTTCGACTTTCCGGTGGCGCCAGCACTCCGGCGCCGACCACTGCTGCACCTGCACCTGCGGCTGCCGACGGGACCGGCGACGGTCCCCTCTCGCCGACGCGCTCGGTCGGGTCGGCGTCCACGTCGAGCCAGCCTGCCGCCCCGTCGGCCGGGTCCGACCGCCAAGTGCGCGCGTGGTCGCTCCTGACCCAGCAAATCTTTGCCGCCATCCAGCGACTCCTCAAGTCGGCCAAGGGCGGCAACAAGTCGGCGTTCATCAACGACTCGTCACGCATCGTCGAGGCTATCCGGAGCATGCTGCAGGCCAGCGGCGCCGTCGACAAGGAAGGCCCAACATGTGCGTCTCTTTCTTCTTTTCGTTGAAACGCCACTTCCTTTCCCCTTCGAGTGTGAGGGCATTTTAAACGTGAAATGCAATGCACGCACGAGCGCGCAAACCAAAGAGGAAAGGGACGGCGGACTTGCCCGAGATTTCTCGTCTGTGGCACAGAATACTCCAGTGGCTGAATGATCCAAAACTCACTCTAAAAAACGTTTTTGACAGTGAAAAACAACCCGTCGCTCAAGCTGCAGCACCGCACGCTGCTCGGCGCGCTTTCCAAGCTCGTCCTATCGGCAAAGCTCGCATCGGGTGTGTGGCCCCCACCGGACGCGGTCCAAAAGATGATTGTCGAGGCATCCGAGCTCCTGGCGTCGGTCAAGGGCTTTGTCGAGGCTGCCCGCCAGTGCAACGTCGACGTCAAGACCGACATTATCGAGTCCGTACTTTTATATATATTTTTCTTATGTGAGAAATGGAACAATGGACTCACCCCACGAAACGACAACTCGATTCCGCACTCTTGGGTATTACAGCGAAAAGGACAAGGAGGAACGCGAACGCGCCGAGCGCGAGGCGGCCGAGACCGCCGCTCGCCAACAGCAGCAGCAACAGCGCACGCGCGTGCCCTCGGCGGCGCTTTCCATCTCGCTAACGAACGAGACGGTCCAGCAGCTCGCGGGTCTGTCGGGCAACGTGCTGTCGACGCTCGGACAGCTGTACGCCAAGACCCAGGAGCAGATCACGGTGGTGACGCTGGTGGGTCTGACGCGGTCGGCGGTGACCGAGGTGGGCGGATTCCTGTCGTTCATTGAGGACATTCACCTCGAGGAAGGCCCCGACTCGCCGCTCATGCACGAGTTTAAGATTTACAAGCAGGCGCTGTACAACAACCTCACGGGCCTGGTTATGGCCACTACCACCGCCACGGGCCCACACGCGCCCGCCGACGCCATGGACCAGGTGGTGGTGTCGATCACGGTCGTGGAGCGGTCGGTCAAGGACCTGCTGCAGTCGACGCAGCAGCTGCTGGAGGCCAAGTACCGCCGCGAGCACCGCCGGTCGTCGATGGCCGCGCCCGTGGTGCCGCTGTCGCCCATATCGCCGTTCCCGCAGCAAAAGCCCATTGGCGCCGAGAAGCTGGCGCTCAACACGGAGCTGGCCAACTCGGTCGCGCAGCGGCACCTGGCCATGGGCCAGCGGTCGGCCACCCAGTCGTCGTTCACCACCTTGTACGCCAGCGGCGGCATGGGCAGTGGCGGCCGCGCGCCATCCATGGGCGCGTCGCCGTCCACCCCACCGTACTCGGCCAAGCTGCGCAAGTTCTTTGGCGACGACGTGGACCCGTCGATGCTGCCGTCGCCCGTCTCGGGCGGCAGCGGTGGGCCCGGTGGTCCCGGCGGCATGCGCGGCCTCTCGGGCATGCGCGGCGCGTCTAGCGAGTTTGGCGAGCAGGTGCCATGGTTCCTGGCCACCGACTACGCGCCCAACGAGATTGTGTTCAACATGGAGGGCCTGGTCAAGGGCGGCACGCTGCGGTCGCTGGTGGAGCGGCTCACGGTGCACGAGGGCCTCGACGTGTCATACCAGACCGGGTTCCTGTTCTCGTACCGCACGTTCATGACGTCGACCGACCTGATGGACGCGCTCATGGCCCGGTTCAACATCCAACCGCCCTCGGGCCTCTCGGACTCGGAACTCGAGACGTGGATCGAGCGCAAGATGACGCCCGTGCGGGTGGCGGTCTTTGACGTCATGTCCATGTGGCTCGAGCATTTCGCGCTGCCGTACATTCCCGACGACATGGCGGCCCTGGACCAGATGCGCAACTGGTCGCGCACGGTCATGCGCCCCGTGATGGCCGCGCAGTCGGTGCAGCTCATCAAGCACATTGAGCGGCGCGAGCAGTCGCCCACCCCGCACTTGCCGCTTCGCCCGGTGCCCGCGGCCAATGGCGCGCAGCCCATGTTCCCACAAGGTCCGCCGCCGTCGCCGTTGCTGCCGCGCAACATCAAGAAGATGAAGTTCACGGAAATCGACCCGCTCGAGATTGCCCGGCAGCTGACGCTGATTGAGTTTTCGTACTTCACGCGTCTGATCTACACCGAGTTCCTCAACAAGGCGTGGTCGGCGGAGCAAGGGTCCACCGAGGAGGCCAACGCGCGCGCGCCCAACCTGCGGCGCATGGCTGAAATGTCCAACTCGGTGACGGGGTGGGTCGCCGAGTCGATCCTGGCCGAGGAGGACCCCAAGAAGCGGTGCGCGCTGCTCAAGCACTACATCCAGATTGCCGACAAGTGCCGGTCGCTCAACAACTACAACACGCTGTTCTCAATCTTGGCGGCGCTCAACTCGGCGCCGATCCACCGGCTGTCGCGCACCTGGGAACAACTGTCGACCAAGACGTTGTCGCTGCTCAACGACCTGCGCACCATCACCGACCCGTCGCGCAATTTCGCCACGTACCGCGAGCTGTTGGCGTCGGTGCTTCCGCCGTGCATTCCGTTCCTGGGTCGGTACTTGTCGGACCTGACGTTCCTCGAAGACGGCAACGCCAACATCATCAAGATTGCGGGGATTGCCGACGACTCGAGCCCGGACATGCCGGTGCTGGTCAACTTTTCCAAGCGCCAGCGGACTGCCGAAATCATTCGCGAGATCCAGCAGTTCCAGGTGCTGCCGTTCCATCTCAAGGCGGTGCCCGAGGTGCAGGATTACTTGCTGGGCATGATCAACCACAACCGCGACTCGGAGGAGCTTTATGAGATTTCCATGAACCGCGAGCCCCGGGAGCGCGAGGACCAGAAGCTCGTACGTTTGCTGGAGGAGTCAGGTCTTTTGTAATTTTTCTTTTGAATGTTTTCTTGTTTGCGTGTAGACCATTTTCTTTCTGTTTTTCTTTTGCGTGTGTGTTGCTTGGCCAAATATTAATTCAAATTGCTTTACACGGCTGGGTGGGCTTTCGAAAGTTTCCATCTCACCAGCGATCTCGTCCGCTATGCGGGCACTACAACCAGTTGTGCGACTGGTGTAGCAGAGAGTGGATACCGTTTTTGGTACCGGGAGCGTAAAAGAAAAACTATGGCGACGCCGCCGCCTTGGCTGCCGCCGTTTCGGCCGCCTTGACCTTGGCCACTGACTTCGCCTTTTGCGCGTCAGCCCGCGCGCCCACGAGACTCTCTACCGCGGCGACCAGCTTGGGGCCCCACGCCACACCCGCCTCCGCCGCCGCACACATCCGTCGGGTCGCCCACTCGTGGTACAGGCTGCACCAGGCCATGTCGGCCTCGGATTTGCCTTTCCAACCAGCGAGCT
>MU624945.1:0-16470 GCA_025349905.2 Blastocladiella britannica
TTTTTGGTTTGGTTTCGGCATTGACATTGCCTTATTTGCTTCGAAGGTTCTTCCGCTTCTCGTGGGACAATGTGCCCGTCCCCGAGGGCCTTCCCGTGGACTGCGAGAACCCTCACTGGGCGTCGCACTGGGCGGCCGTCAAGGCGCTCGGTAAAGGTAACACTTCAATTTCACAATTGCTTTTGAGTAAATCTCACCCTCCTTTCCCTTTGTTATAGTTGGCATCCCGACGGTGGTGGTGGTGGACGCCAAGTCCGGCGCCATTGTGGACCGGTACGCCAACCTGGTGCTGTCGGAAAACACATCCCCACGCGAGCTGACGCGTGCGGTTCGTTATTGGCGCCGTGGTGTTCCGGCATCGACGCTGAGCATGCGCGCACGGTACTGGCTGTTCACGTACTTTTACGTGGCCAAGTTCCGCCTGGCACGGCTCGTGCGCGACTGGATCACTGCCCCACTCCGCCGCGTGCTGATGCCGAGCGCGCGCGCCGGGTTGATTCAGGGCTCGTCGTCGTCTGCAGACGCGTCGCTTGCCGTCAAGGAGCAAGTGGAGCAAGTTGAGGCGGAGCAGGAGGAGCAGGAGGCTCTTCTCAAGAAGAGCGATTCGGCCGCCGAACTCGATGCCACGGTCGCGCATAAGTCGGCGTGAGATCTTTTCTCTTCTCTCTTTGTCTTTGCTGTCGTAGCAGTAGCATCGGCGTACCTTCCTCATAAATTAAATGTAGTTTCGCAGTGTCACCGTTTACCGTTTCTACAAGCGTGTCTCTACCGTTTCTGCAAGTGTCTCTCCACCGTACTGTCTCATTCTCCAATCAAATCCTTCCTTCCTCGCTTCCGCTCCCAATTTCTCTCTTGGCAGGGTATTCACCAGGAAAAAAAAACAAGAGAATGCATTCCGTCCTGATCCTGATCCTCCTGAGTCTGATTTGCGCTTTCGCCAAGTGCCCCAATCACACGTTGGGCGACACTCGGATCCTCGTCACTCTCCAGCCTGGACTTTCCCTCGACAACGCCGTGCAACACCTGAGCGCATTCGTGCCCCCTTCCGGTCCTGCTCCGATCGCCCTGGCATTTGGCTACGACCTCACCATCCTGGCGCTGACCGTTTCCATGGACCATGTGCCCGATGCGGTGAAGAACGTCATGTGTGATAGTGCCGACGCGATTCAGCTTGCGAGGGCGGAAGGAAGCGGCACTCCCAATGCGGATCCGCGCGCGGCGTGGTGGCAAGCCAACTTCGACGCCTGGGCTCGCCGCGTGGAACTCGACCAGGTGGTGCATGTCAATATGCCGGCGGAAGCGCTGGTGGCACCGACGGCGACAGTGCAAGCTGTCAGCTCGGTGCCCGCGGCTGGGCCTAGTACTTGCATCGAAGATCCACCTGGGAACTGGGTATTGTTAATCTCCATATTCGTTAATTCCTCGACATGCAATTGAAAACGAACAAGTGCAAAATAGGGCCTGGCTCGAATCTCGGCGCCAAATCTCCCGCTACCAAGCGCGTTCAAGTTCCCATGCCCTGCGTCAGCAGGGCCGGCGCGGGTCTACATTCTCGACACGGGGATTGCCGTCGACAACGTGGACTTGCAAGGTCGCGCCGAGCTCGGGCCGACGTTCGCGCCCAACACAACCGACTCTTCCGACGGGTACGGTCACGGGACTTTTGTCGCGGGCCTCGTCGGTGGGCTCAAGTACGGCGTGTACAAGGCCGCCGCCATGGAGTCGGTGCGCGTGCTTGGAACCAGCGGCAAGGGCGACGCGTCGGCAGTTATGCAAGGGTTGCATTACGTCCAGCAGCAGGCCAAGCAGCAGTCGTCGCAACTGACCATTGCCAACATGTCGCTCGGGTCGCTGTACGTAGCGACCGTCAACGACGTGGTCAACGCAGTCTCGCGGGATGGCGTCATCGTGGTGGCCGCGGCCGGGAACGAGAACATGGACGCGTGTCTTTCCAGTCCTGCAAGCGCCAAGCAGGCCATTGCTGTTGGTGCCACCACGATCGAAGACAAGCTCGCGACATTCTCCAACTATGGTCGTTGTGTCACCGTACGTATATTCTCGCTATTGGATCCTGTTGCAATGTGAATTCCGATGGATTGCTCCTTGCTAACAAAGTTGTATTTTACGCAGCTCTTGGCCCCAGGAAAGGACATTACGTCGGCATGGATCGGATCACCGAACGCCATTTACACTGCGTCCGGAACATCGTTTTCGGCGCCACTGGTCTCGGGGGTACTGGCGCAATACGCGGCGGTTGGATTGATCTCGCCCGGTGACAAGGTGGACCAAGTCAAGAAGGTGCTTTTGGAGCGCGCTGTCCGGGGAAAGATCGACACGTCAGGAAAGACGCTGGGGTCCATCTCCCGGACGCCCAACATCCTGGTGCAGTCGGTGCAGTCGGTGCAGTGACGGCATGGCATGACTTATGACACGAGGCATTGCGATTGCTTCCCAAATCCATTCATTCAATTTTGGAAAATAAAGAAATTGGCCAAGATCAAGAAGTGAATTCCCCGCGAAGCCGCAAGCAAAGATCGGCGAAGAGATCCGTGACGCCTGCACCGGTCCTTGCGCTGGTGGTCTTGAGGGGAGCAGTTGCACCGGCATCTCGGGCGACCTTGGCCAGTTCCGGCATGGAGACGGTGATTTTGTCGGTTTCATCGGCCTTGGTTCCAATCAAGTACACGATAGCGGTTGGACAGTGCCTATATGAGTGCGATAGGCAAGGGTGAGCCACTCACTCTAAAGTATCGAAGCGATCAAGGTCAAAACCCACTCTTTGGCGAGCGCAACCCACACAGCCGCGTCCTCCAACGACGACGCCGACAGCAGATCCACCGTGACCAGCACCGCGGCTGTATCGTCAGTCAATAACGGTGTGACGGTCGATCGATAGCGTGGGTGTCCCCCGACACTCCACAGGTGCAGGGACAATCGGTTCTCGCCCTCGACCACGTGCTTGATGACTAGTTCGGCACCAAGCGTCTGCAAGTACGCCGAGAGGAACGGATCGGGGGAAAGACCCGTTGCGTAGCGTGCCACCAACGCCGATTTACCGGATCGCGGCGATCCGCACACCAGGATCTTTTTGGCATCGAGCGAGGCGGCGGCGGTGGCATTGGCAGTTAGAGGCGATCCATCATGGCGAATAGGTTGGTGGAGCTGCTGTTGTTGTTGCTGATCTTGGCCGCTGCCGCCGGTGTTGTTGGCATTGGTGGGAGTGGAGAGCATTTTTTTTTGTTTTGTTTTGTGTTGCTTTGAAGCAGAGGAGATCGTCTTTGCATCTCATACGCACTTTTTCAAAAAAAATGTCGGACTCTGGCTCGGATTTTCTCGCCAGCGATACCGAATTCGAGCAGCCGGCGCCCGCACCCACGTCGCGGGTATTACTTTTTATAAATTTCCTCCAATTTTTTCGATTTTTAACGCAAAGCAATGCAGGCAAAGAAACAACCCGCCGCAACGACAACTGCCGCCAAAAAACCACGCGGCCGCGCTACTGCTGCAGCCGCGACCAAAAAAACCGTCACTGATTCTGCGTCCTCGGAAAACACGCCGCCAACAAATGGTCGCGCTGCCGCTGGTGCTATTGCTGGGGGTACCAAGACGGTTGAGGAAATGTACCAAAAGAAATCGCAGCTCGAGCACATTTTGCTGCGTCCCGACACGTACATTGGCAGCGTCGAGGCCCTGACCGCGCCCATGTGGGTCCTCAACGAGTCCGACGTGCTCGAAAACCGCTCCATCACATACGTCCCTGGTCTGTACAAGATCTTTGACGAGATCCTGGTCAATGCCGCCGACAACAAGGTATACCTCCTTCTTTTATGAACATGAGAGCGCCAAGGAAAACTGACAGCAAAACGATATAGATCCGCGACGGCAACATGAACGCGCTCAAAGTCAACATTGATCCTAGCGCCAACCAGATCTCGGTCTACAACAACGGCAAGGGGATCCCGATCTCGATCCACCGGGAAGAGGGCGTGTACGTTCCCGAGCTCATTTTCGGGCACCTGCTCACGTCGTCCAACTACGACGACGACGAGCGCAAAGTCACGGGTGGACGCAACGGGTTTGGCGCCAAGCTCTGCAACATCTTCTCCACCGAGTTTATCGTCGAGACCGCCGACGGCGAAAAGTGCTACAAGCAGACGTTCTCGCAAAACATGTCGCAAAAATCGGCGCCGGTGATCACCGCCAACAAGCGCGGCGAGCAGTACACGCGCATCACGTTCCGCCCCGACCTCGCCAAGTTCAAGATGCCCGCTCTGGACGCCGATATTGTCGCCTTACTCAAGAAGCGCGTGTACGACATGGCAGGGTGCTGCCGCGGCGTCAAGGTCTCGCTCAACAACAAACCCGTCAAGATCAAGGATTTCAAGTCGTACGTGGCCATGTACATGCAGTCCCAGGCTGGCGGTGCGTCTCAGGACGGCAGCAACAACAACAAGGCCAGCGACGACGACGACGAGGACAACTACGACGAGGGTGACAAGGACCAGCAAGCCGCTCTGCCGATCCCCACCAAGCCCCTGCCTGTTGTGGTCTACGAGCAGCAGGGTACGCGGTGGGAGGTGGCCATCGCCGCGTCGGACGACGACCACCACCAAATGTCGTTTGTCAACTCGATCTGCACGTCCAAGGGCGGGACCCACGTTGACCACATCACGACACAAGTGGTGGCCAAGCTCATGGAGGTCATCAAGAAAAAGCACAAGAACACCACGCTCCGCCCCTCGCAGGTCAAGGCGCAGATGTGGGTCTTTGTCAACTGCCTCATCGAGAACCCGACGTTTGACTCGCAGACCAAGGAGAACATGACGTTGCGCGCCAGCGCGTTCGGGTCCAAGTGCGTGCTCTCGGACGATTTCCACAAGAAGGTGCTCAAGTCGGGGATCCTGGAGCGACTCCTTTCGGCGGTCGAGGCCAAGCAGGACCAGCTGCTGAAAAAGACGGACGGCAAGAAAAAATCGCGCATCTCTGGCATTCCCAAGCTCGACGACGCCACCAAGGCCGGCACGCGCGACGGGTCCCGCTGCACGCTGATTCTGACCGAGGGCGACTCGGCCAAGGCGCTGGCCATGTCGGGTCTCAGCGAGGTCGGCCGCGAGCTCTTTGGCGTGTTCCCACTGCGTGGCAAGCTGCTCAACGTCCGCGACGCCCCGCTCACCACTGTCTCCAACAACGCCGAGATTTCCGCCCTCAAGCAAATCCTTGGTCTTCAGCAGGGCAAAGTGTACTCGGACACGGCGTCGCTGCGCTACGGCCACCTGATGATCATGACCGATCAGGATCACGACGGGTCGCACATCAAGGGCCTGATCATCAACTTTTTGGACCACTACTGGCCGTCGCTGCTGACCATCCCCGGGTTTTTGTGCGAGTTCATCACCCCCATTGTCAAGTGCACGACCAAGCGTGGAGCGGGCGGTGCCGGTGGCGGCGGCGGCAAGTCGGTGCTTTCGTTCTACACGATCCCCGAGTACGAGCAGTGGCGCGAGGCCCACAACGCCGCGCGCTACACCATCAAGTACTACAAGGGACTGGGTACCTCGACGCGCGAGGAGGCCAAGACGTATTTTCGGGCCATCCGCGACCACCGCAAGCCGTTCGACGCGTGCTCGCCGCGCGAGCGCGTCTTGATTGACATGGCGTTCAACAAGAAAAAGGCAGACGAGCGCAAGCAATGGCTGGCGCAGTTCGAGCCGGGAACGTTCATGGACCACTCGCAGGCGTCGATCCCGATGGACGAGTTCATCAACCGCGAGCTGATTTTGTTCTCGATTGCCGACAACCACCGGTCGATTCCGTCCATGGTCGACGGCCTCAAGCCCGGGCAGCGCAAGATCATGTTTGCGTGCTTCAAGCGCAAGCTCACGCAGGAAATCAAGGTCGCGCAGCTGGCTGGGTACGTCTCGGAGCACTCGGCGTACCACCACGGCGAGCAGTCGCTGTGCACGACGATCGTCAATCTTGCCCAGGACTATGTCGGGAGCAACAACATCACGCTGCTGTCGCCACGTGGTCAGTTTGGGACCCGCATGCAGGGCGGCGCCGACGCCGCCAGCGCGCGTTACATTTTCACCACCTTGACGCCGCTCGCACAGCGCATCTACCACCCAAAGGACAAGGCGCTCCTGCGGCACCTCGATGATGACGGAAAATTGGTGGAGCCCGAGTGGTACATGCCCGTGGTCCCTATGGTGCTCATCAACGGCACCACCGGCATTGGCACCGGCTGGTCCACGGCCATTCCCAACTACAACCCGCGCGACGTGGTGGCCAACGTGCGGCGCATGCTGCGCGGTGAGCAGCCCGAGCCCATGCACCCGTGGTACCAGGGGTTCCGCGGCACCATCGAGCCGTTTGGCGCCGCGGGCAACCGGTACAATGTCGCTGGCCGCTACGAGCTCACTGGCCAGTCGCTGCGGGTGACCGAGCTCCCGATCGGCCTGTGGACGCAGACGTTCAAGCAAATGGTCGAGGAATTCACGCGCGGCGACGACCCGTGCGTGCTCGAGTTCATTGACGAGTCGGACGACGCGCTGATCGATTTCCAAATCACGCTGACGCCGCAGGCCGCGGCGCTCGGGCGCGAGGCGATCGAAAAGAAGTTCAAGCTGACCACCACCTTGGCCACGTCCAACATGGTGTGCTTTGACCAGCGCGGGTGCATCAAAAAGTACGGGTCCGCGCATGAGATTTTGGTGGATTACTTTGCGCTGCGTATGGACTTTTATGTGCGCCGGAAAGCGGCGCTGACCAAGGAGCACCAGCGCCAGTACGACGTGCTCGAAAACAAGATGCGGTTTGTGCGGGAGGTGATTGACCGGTCGCTGGTGATTGAGCGCAAGCGCAAGGCCGATTTGGTGGCCGAGCTGCGGCGCCGCGGGTACATGGTGTACCGCGAGAGCGGCAAAGATGGCGAGAGCAACGAGGAGGCTGGTGCTGGCGCCGCGGAAGAATCGGCCGCGGGTGGCGGCGGCGGCGACGAGGCGACCACGACCTTGTCCATCACCGACTACGACTACCTCTTGCGCCTCCCGCTGTACAGCCTGACCGAAGAGCGGATCGCCGAGCTGGCCGCGCAGCTTGCCAACGAGCGGTCGATGCTGGACCGCGTGCTCTCGCAGACCCCGGCCGACATGTGGGACGAGGACTTGGACGAGTTTGAGGCCGAGTACGACGCGCTCCTGGAGCAGCACGAACGCGACGGCAAAAAGTCCAAGGGCCGTGCGGCTGGGACCACCACCAAGAGCCGTGCACCAGCCAAGGGTCGCAAGCGCGCGGCGGCGGCGGCGCTGTCGGACGAAGACGACGACGGCGACGAAGCGGAGTACACGGTCCCCAAGCGTGCGCGCAAGATCGCTGCTCCTATTGCTGCTCCTATCATTGCTGCTACTGCTGCTGTCCCGTCAGCGGTCCCAGCGGCTGCAGCGGCCGCGCCCAAGCGTGTTCGCGCACCCAAGGCGGCGGCTGCGGCTGCGACCACGTCAGCGCCGGCCACCAAGCGCACGGTGGCGCCAAAGGCCAAGGTCGTGGACCTCACTGACGACGAGGATGACATCAATGATAAGGCTGACAGTGTCAAGCAGCCTAGAGCGGTGGCCCCCAAGCCCCCAACGGCGCCCGCCGCGACCAAGGCCCCTCCTCCTCCGCCTGCCATGGACGATGAGTTGGACAAGGATGAGGACGAGGACGACTCGCTGGCAGCTCGGCTAGCCAGGATCCGCGCCCGGGTCCACGGTAACGCGAATGTCGCACTCTCGAGCGTGTCCACGTCTGCCCGTTCGTATTCTTTGTCATTTCTTTTATTCCTGCGCTGAAGAAAACTAAAATGCAAAACACAGGACTCTCGCCAGCCCGCCTGACTGCCGCAAAACAAGCGGCACGTCCTGCCGCCGTCGAGCAAGCATTTGACGAAAGCGACGACGCCATGGACGTGGCTGAATCTCCTGTCGTGTCTCGACGCAAGGCTCCCGCGCGCACATCGGCCGGACGCCGCACTGCCAAGACCCCGGTTGTGATCTTTGATAGCGGATCGGACAGCGATTACCAAGGGTAACTTTGCAAAAACACCAAAAAAAAAAAAGTAATTTAATATTCTGGCACCAACTCCTCTCCCTCCTCGGCGCCGTCGGCGCCCAAAGCCGCCCACACGTGCTCAATCAGGGGCGCGCACTGAACCGCGGCGGCGGGTCGACTCACATTGATGCGCATGAGATCCATAGCCACCGCGACCTGGAGATCGTCCTCCACAGAAGCGTCATGGTCGCCGTCAGTGGTCATGGATTTCGGGTACCGCTGTGAAAAGTGCGTCAGGAGCACGGTCTTGGCGCGGCAGGCGCGGGCGGCGCCAATGGCCTCGGCGACGGTCGAGTGCTGGCGCTTCTCGGCCTCGTGCTCCATCCCGGCCGCAAACGACGCCTCGTGCACAACCAAGTCGGGCCCGGCAGATCCATGGGCGAGGGCGAGCGCCGGCAACATGCCTGTTGGCCGCGTGTCGCCAGAAAACACCACCGACACGGGTAGGCCCGCGGGACCAGCGCCGTCAAGGCGCACCGCGTACGAGTACGACCGGTGGATCATGGGCATGGTGCCGAGCATCGTCAGCTGCATTTCGGCCATGACTCGGGCCAGGACCGCTGGAGGAGGTGGGATCACGGCCGTAGTTGGGGTCATTGAATCGTGCTTGGCGGCGATCGCGTCAAAATGCCATCCGTTGGGCTGGAAGCACTCCATCCACGCCATGGGCGCTACCGCGTCGCAGTCCACCATCAGCACGCGCGAGCCCCACCCAAACGGCTCAATCGCATCGAGCTCGGCCAGGTACGGGCCCATGAGCTTGGGCGCCACCACCACCAGCGGACCGGTTGTCCGGTGCAGGAATCGCATGAGCCCGAGCTGGTGGTCGGCGTGCACGTGCGACACAAAGATAAGTTTCAGGCTGTCGAGCAGTGACTGGAGCGTCGGGTATCGCTGAGCAAGGACCGAGGATGACGGCGACGACGACGTGACACCGCCCGCCGTTTCGGGAAACATGCGGCTCAGCTGGCCGAGCGTCCCTTCCCCACAGTCCAGCAAAATTGGCCCGTTCGGGGTCGAAACAAGTGTCGATGAGACGTTGCGGTACTTGCTGGGCACGGCGGACCCGGTTCCCAGCGCAACAACGATCCAGTCGGTCATGTCTCCGTCGTCCAAGTTCGATGAAGTTGTTGTTGCTGCGGCGGCGGTGGCGGCGGCAACGGCATCCACCAGGAACGGGTCTTGAGCGATGGCGGCCGCGGCTGCGTCGGCCGGCTCCACGGTGGGTGGCGCTGAAATATGCTGGTACGCCGGCGACACGACGAATTCGTCGAGCATGGCGCCGACCACGACATTGTCACCGGGCAGGCTGCCCTGGTGGCTCGACGCATCGGTTCCCTTTTGATATGGGAGGAAACAGTGGGGAGCCGCGGCGGCAAGCATCTTGTGGGCGGTGGCCGACGCAGCGAGCGTCACCGTTTCGTTCGCAAACTCGGGGCCAACGGCAATGTGACGGGTACTGGCGGGCCAGCGCGCATCACGAACGAGCGCTTTCCAGGTTGGGTGCTCGCAAACGCCGGCGCCCAGCAGGTGGAACACGACGGGCGGAAGAGCCTCCTCGTCCGACGACGACGACGAAGCCAGTGTCGTAATCAACGACGGATGTTGGATCGCGGCTGCCACGAGCTCGGGGGTTGAGAAATCGAGAATGCCCATCACCTGGCCGGGCCGCCCGTTGCCCATGACCTGATCAGGAGTCACGGTTGCGCCGGTCGACACGACCGTGACGGCGTTCCCGCGCTGCAGTTGGCCAAACATGGGGCCGGGCGTCACGCCGAGCTCGCGCGCGCGCTTGGCATCGAATTTGCCCAGCGTCGGTGGGCCGCGAACGATGTACGCAGCCGAGCACTGGAATGGCTTTCCGAGCGTGGCATCGGTCACGTAAGCTCCAATGTCCTGCTCGTGGCCCTGGAGCCATTGAATCAGCTGGCTGGGTGTTGGGCCGACGGCGTCGGTGTCCAGGTCCCGCATTCGCCGCAGGCGATCGTTGCCGTCGCCATTGCTGCGATCAGGCAGCAACAAGCAGGCCGAGATGCTAAAGTGCTCGTCCTGGAACACGGGCGCGAGCAGGTCGAGGGACTCGGGACGCACCTCGTCCACATCAAAGTGCATCATCTTTGGGTAGCCGTACATGCGCGACGCGGCAATCAGCCGCTTGGTGTTGGGCGGGCCATGCACCGTGACCACGTTCTTGTTGCTCAGGGCACGCGTCAGCAGCAGACCTGTTCCCATAAGGGCGTTGAGGATGACGCGTTCGTTTCCAAAAAAAAAGGAGCTCGTACCTAGAATACCGCCCGACGATTCCCAGTCGGCACGCGTCAGAAAAATGTGCTGCATCTTGGCAAGCCGTACGTGACGGTCGGCAGCAAACCGCTGCATTCCCTCGCCGCACTGGAACAGGTAACGCTGTGCTCCAAGCGATAAGACCAGGGACGGCGTAAGATCGCATGTGCCGGGGCCAAGGACTTGAATCGAGTACTTCATTTATAAGTATGATATGTGCGCTGTGCGAAATTACAATATATTGAGGGCGAGCGCGTCAACCCATTTTAAAGAGAGGCAAAAAAGAAGCAAAAAAAAGATGACGCTAGATCAGCTCACTCACATTCGCCGGACCAATTCCTGGCCGATCCCGCCCATCCACGTCCCAAGGTGCTGCTGCAACTTGGCCAAGTCCCTATATTACGGCATTTCCATGTCAGCCGTCTGACTCGAACTGAAGACGATAATGAAAAAAACGTACCCATTCGAGAGGTGTGCGAGTCGCGTGGTGGCCTCGGCGGGGTTCTCCAAGAGCACCGCCAAATACGCATCGACCGGTTTCGGTACGGGACGAGCAGAGGATGACGTGTCGTCGCCATCAACGTTGATGTCAAGCGGATCCGTCATGGGCTCGGTTGGAGGCTCGGTCATATCGTCAACTTCAGCGCCCATTTGCTGTTGATCCACCGCAGTCGAAATAAAAGCGGCAGCGCCTGCACCCATTCCAAGCTGGCTGTCTTCCGTCGAGCGCATGAACGGCAGTCGCTCCGCCCGCTGCTCCTCCTCGCGCTCGCGCTGGCGGCGGGTGCGCGATCGCTTTGCGCGCGGAGCCCCTGTGTGGTCACTGCTCACGTCGGCGTCTTCGTCGTCGTTGCTGTCGTCTGAAGCGCCAGCCAAGAGCGCAGCGGCTCGAGCTGATTTGCCGCCCTGTGCGTGAGAGGCAGCAGGCTTGGGAGGCGGTGGGTGTGCAAATGGGTTTGCCGCGACCGAGGCCGACTGGTCCCGCTTGCGCTTGCTGGCGCCAGCCAGTGGTAAATGCTCGCGCGCCGCGGACGGCGATGACGGGTGCGGCGGGGACGACAGGTTTGTCGTTGGGGGTGGGCGGCGCGGCGAAGCGAATACCGCGTTGTTGGGCGTGTGGCGAGCGCGCAGCCGGTCCCCTGGTGAAAAGATGGGCGGAGGTGGCGGCGGTTGCTCGGTCGTCGCGCGTCGCACAGCAAAGGTTGGGGAGGAGGTTGGATCCGCGGTAGTGTCGTGACGAAGCGCATTGGGAAGGGTGATGGCGCCGCTGAGGTCCGGATCGCGGGCTGCTTGGGCGAGGGCGCGTGTCAGCTCAGTCGAAATCGCACCTTGCGCCAACAATTCGTCCACGCGGTCGCCAATGCGAGCACCCCACAGGCGTGCGGCGATCTCGGTCACTTGGTCGTTCAATCCGATCGCTTGCTCGCCTTCCAGTGCATCCTCCAGTGGCACTCTGCCAAATGCGAGTACAAAGTACGGCCCGCCGGTTTGCAGCAGCGCTCTTGATGACAGGGACGCGCCGTGGGTGCTCAAGAGGTGGAGCACTGCCGATACCGCCATGCCAGCAGAGTGGCGGAGCTCCGATTGTCCGCTGCTCGTCAATGCACGAAGCATTCTCGCCATGGAATCTGCTTCCAGCAGCGTCGTGAGGGGTGGCGTCAGTGCCTCCAGAACTGGGACCCACACCTCGGCCCGCAGGGTTGTGAGCGGCTGCTGCAGTTTTGCAGGGCTGTCGCCACCATCATGACGGCCAAGAACGGAAGCAATCGAACGCATAACGGGCTCAAAGGCCACTGGCAACGGCCCGTGTACCTCGGCATTCACGCTGGCGTGTGCCATGAATCGCGCGAGCTCCTGAAGGATCATCCGCGTCCATGTCACCATGGGCTGCTGGGCACTCGGATCCGCACCAGGCGACGGTGGCGCCCCGATCGTGTATCGCGCCGCAAGGGCGGCCGTGATGCGCGCCAGTGTCGTCAGCCCGAGCTCGTGAAGGTTAGGCGCGCCGGCCGGGGCACCCAGAGGTAACGCGGACACGAGCACTTGAGCGATCGCATTTGACAAGTGGTTGGGCGACTTCTGCTGTGGGCCAAACACGGACACGGCGGTGTCCCAAAGGTGCACCCATTCGCGGACTGGGAACGAAATCGTGCTGCTTGCCGAGCCAGTTTCGGTGAACTTGACGAGGGGCCAGCAAAGGAGCGTCTCCACCATCTCGAGCGCAAATGGCTCCGTGAAAGCGGCTGTCGGATCGGATCCCGGGCGAGGCTGCGGACCCTCGAGCAAATGTTTTGCTGCATAGGTGGCTGATTTTCATATCGTCGGTCAATTATGAAGCGCAATACACATAGCTCGGTGATGAAATGAATGTATATGTACCAAGTGGGGTCCAAAACTCGAGCGTCGATTGAAGCGGATACGATGCGGGTTGGATATCGAGCATGTACAGAATCGAGTACAAGCCAGCAACCCCAGCGGTTGGGGTTGCGGCGGCCTTGACAAGCTCCTGGTAGCGGGCCCAGTAGCACTGCCAGTCACTGGCTTCGGCATCGTCGGTTTGCTCGTCGCTCCAGCACTCGATCCACAGGAGCACGAGGTGGACCGCAGGCAGGATGCGGAGATCGGCAGCGGTAAACAAGTGCGCCATGGACGACGTGGCCATGTGCATGCGGCACGTCTCCTCGAGGTCCAGGTAGCGACACCGGTGGCTGTCAAGAAGGCGAGGCGGCAAGAGGGTCTGAATTTGGTGCGTCAGAGCGTCCAGCATGTCGGTGCGCCAGTGCAGGCGGCCGCCCGAAATGGAAGAGGGCGTGTTGCGGCCATCGCCACCACCAAAGCTGGAGGAACGGGCACCACCCTGCTCCTGCCCTGATTCGTCCACCGACCCCGTATCGTCCTGGAACGGATGGACCATGTCGGCGAGGCACTGGCCCAAGGCAAGGATGGAGGCGACCGACTCGGCCGACATGTGGATCTCCTTGGTCGATGCGCGATCCAGCGCGATCAGCAGCCGTTTAAACACGTCCATGACGGATTTCTTTATCATTTGGTTGTGTCAATAGTTATGCCATGAATAGGAATGAAGGCCAAAAAGAGACTAAATACCTTGATGGCAGGCCGGCCACTGAAGGCTGCTCGGGTCCACTCGTCATCCGGCAAGATTCGCATCGATTCTCGGCACAGTTTGGTGAGCAGCGCGAAAAAGTAGGTCGCCTTGGAGCGGACCCACTTTGGATCCATGCTAATATCATGCGTGACAGTTTCCCGCGGCCGGCGGTCGGGCGTGATGATGGTCAGCAACAGGTCCACATTGACTGGACTCGACGCACTGGGAGCGAGGTCTATTTCTTTTGGTGTTAATAAAGAGTGATTCAAAAAAAAACAGGGAAACAAAATACCTCGGCCGTGGCAAGTGGTCAGCGCATTCAAGACGGTCCATGCATACTCGCGTACTTCGGGCTCCTCGGCCAATGCCAGAGTCTCGAGCAACGGCTCAACAACAAGCTCAAACGAGGACCCTTCCCATAGCGGTGAGAGCGCCTTCACCGCGACAATCAAGTTGAGCCACGCATCGGCGGCGCCCACTTTCAATTGCACGTGGCGGTCGTGCGCAAACGACTGGCTGATTGGAATCATGACCAGCCGCAACCGGCGCTCGTTCAGCAGGTATCGCGAGGACGCAAACGCGTATACCAGGGCCGACCATGCGCGGTAGCCAAAGAGCTTAGTGGATGCCTTCTTTAGGTTGAAGTAGCGCTCGACAATCTTGAGCATGCCGTTGATGAACGCAGGGGCTTCGCGCAGCTGGTGGGCGTACAGCACCACGGCCACTGACCATGCCTTCATACCATCGCGCTCGTGGCGTCCCGTGAGCTCCGTGAGCTCGTAGACGAGCCGCACATTGTTCTTTTCCCAGCTGGCGTCGAGAATGGACTTGAGGCGGCCCGGGATGACGGCCACAACGTTGTTCGCGGGGGACTTTGCTGCGGGTACCGTTGTTTGCCGGGCCGATTCGGCGGCAATTGCAGGCAAGTTGCGCGAGAAGAACTCGAGCGCGTTCTTACGGACGAGATCGTGCGTGTGCATGATGGCGCCAAACGCGGGGACGAGCCAGTCGGCGGCCAGGCCTAGCATGGGCCCGGGGAACAAGATCATCAAGGTGCTGAGCGCCAGGAGCGCCTCGGTGGGAATGGTGGTCGACTCGAATGGCGCCGGGTGGCGCAGCGCGTACGCAAGGGTTTCGGAGATGCGAGGGATCAGGGAGCGGTTGGCCGTCAGTGTCCCGGCCGGAAGGCGCATCATGCGCAGCACCCAGACCGACAAGTGGCACGTCGTTTTGCTGCCAGTCACCTGCGCCAGGTTGAGCACATGGAGTAAAATGTCGTTCGTCTCGCGGACTGTGTTTCAATCGAATATGAGAGTGTGTGTCCGACTTTTGTCCAAATTAAATAACATACCTGAGATGCGCTGGAACACTTCGGGCGAGTAAAACAAGAATCCAATCAACTTGAGGGCTTCAGCTTGGCTGAAATAGGTTCCAATGAAGAGGGTGAGAAGATCAGTCCGCACTCAGAAAATGTGAGAAAAAAAAACGTGCATGTCCTCGGCGGTGGATTCGTCCAAGTCTCGACGAATAATGGAGACGAGATCCGTCATGCGCGGCGCAAGGGCAGTTACCTCGTGGTCAAAGGCCGGATGCATGCCACCTCCAGCAGCGGCAGGTGACGCGATGGCAGAGTGCACGGGCGTTTCCGCGCCGGAAGGAGCCGCTGCCCCGGGCGGCGCGGGCGTGGCTGCCAGTGGAGCGCTGTGGCTTTGGATTCCGGCCGCGATGCGGAACCGCGTCGAAAGGGCGCGATAGGCAGCCACCACGATTTCACCCTGGTCGGCCAAGAGCATGTCCACCAGCTCGGGAACCGCCACGGACGCGGCATTGGCGGATGCACCCAGTTCTGTAGCGCGGCGGACACTCACTTCAAGCTCCAGCGATGCCTGGCTCCGTTCCGAGGAAGAGGCGGCGGCGGCAGTCGCGGTGCGCGAGGTCGGGGCAGCCGGTGTGGCGCCACCTGCAAGTGACGACAATGAAGACGCGCCGCCCGGCTCTCCATCGCGGTGGTGAAACTGCTGGTGCAGCTGCTGCTTGGTGACGAGAGCAGCGTTGAGCAAGGCCATGGCACGGCCGGCACTGGCGTCGGTGCCACTGTCACCTCCGGGGGCCGAGTTCTCGGGGCCGTCCTCCATAGGGATCGCGGGGGCAGGGGACGAGGAATGGGCAAGATCAAGCTCCGTCGGCAGGTCATCGTGACGGTGCGGTGACACGAGAGCTGGGGTGGCAAACGCAGGGCCATTGCGAGAGGGCGTTGCGGCAGGGCGGGAGCCCATGCGCCGCGAGGAGCCGGCGGTGGCGGCGGCTGCTCCCGGCGCTGACGCAGTGTTAGCGCTTGCGGGCGTGGCGGATATGGCCGAATGAAAGGACAGTTTGCGAGAGAGCGCCGGCTGGGCGGGCGTGGCCGGGGACAGAACCGGGCGCATCCCAGAGCGCTGTTGTTGCTGCTGCTGCACCAAGGATCCAGTCTTTAGATGGTTAGACATTCAAAATCTTCAATTCTTGCCCAGTGGAGCGAAGTTCGAATGCCGCTGCTGTGAGATGTCCATTTTCCAATTTTTTTAAAAGCACTTCAAAACCTCAGCCGCCTTTAGCGCGAACGCGAGCGCGAGTCCGACATCTTGCGCACGTCTTCGTGGCGATCTTCGCGCTCAGGCGCACGGCCGCGACGCTCATCCATCTCCATCGGGTCGTCGCTGTGCTCGTCGCGCGGGCGGCGACGGTCGTCGTCACGCGGACGACGCTCCTCATCGCGCACACGACGCTCACCACCATCGCGGCCGCGGCGGTCATCCACAACCTCGTCGCGGTGCCCACTTCCGCGACGGTCGCGCGAGCGGGAGCGGCGCTCTTCGCGGCGCTCTCCACCACGACGCCCATCACGGTCAGAACCACGGTGGCGGTCCCGGCGCGGGGAGCGCGAGCGGCTGCGGTAACGATCCTATATTCAAAGGCGATAAATGAATCCTTTTTCATTTTCAACATCAAAAAAA
>MU624946.1:0-16422 GCA_025349905.2 Blastocladiella britannica
AAATCACACTGCCTCGCCAGCGACACCAGCAGCACGAGCAGCAGCAGCAGCAGCAGCAGGCGCATACGGCATATCCCACGCCATGGCCACGGCCCGGAGCAGATCGGATCCGGACTTGAACCTGATCCCCAGCGCGTCCGTCTTGACCACCAATCCCTCTTCCTCCTCACCACTTGGCGTCGATGATGAAGGAGAGGCAGCGCGATCGCTCGGAATCACCGTGAACCGCGGGAATCCTTCGCCACCGTCGGGGGTGCCCGCCTTCTCGGCCGAGATCAGGAGCACATTGTGCATCAGCTTGAGCAGTCCCGCGACTGGCGTGCGCACCAGGGCCGGAACCTTTTCGCCAGCCTCGATCTTGGCCACCTCGCGCGCCACATGCGCTGCCACGTCGCGCAGGTTCTCGCTGGTGGCCGGGACGTCATCCGATGCAGCCGGCTTGGTCGGGGCAGAGGTACTTGTGTTGGCGGCAGGACGAAGGTGCGACGGAAGCTCGGTGACGGGGCCCGTGTACAGCACGTTACCGGCGGCCGAGGTGGCAATCACGTTGCCCGAGGCGTCAATGTGGAGCGAGTATCCGGTCATGTTATTATTGGGTTATGGGTTGGTATTGGCAGTATGGCAGGTGAGGTGGGCGAGCGCTCTCCTCTTTTATACGCCGGCCGGCTTGCATGGTGGCAAAATGGGCGGATACCAGGGACAAGGTTGGCACTTCATGCATCATTCAACCAGGTGGCGCCGCCCTGACAACCAACCCATTTTAGAGCAGGAAAGTTCGTCCGGCCGAGACCCCAAAATGCCGGGCGTGTGCGCCCTTTGACGTGTGCGCCCTTTGACGTGCTGCTTTTTCGGCAACGAAGCTCCAAATATGCATCTGCCCGACATTATTGTGGATACCGTCCTGCTCTTCGCGGCTCGCAAAGTCTACGCGCTCGACGCGGGCCTCGAGCTACGCAATGTACTGCCTCGGGCTGGAGCCGCAGTCACCCACCGCTACGTCTTTCGCCGCTTGGTGTCCGCCACCACCCTTGGCAAGCTCGGTAACCTCGACCTCCTCCAAAAATACAGCTACCCGCACTCGTCCCACTCGATTAAAGAGATCGCGACCGCGACCGCCGCTGCAGGACACTTGCACATCCTTGACTGGGCGCTCTGTGGCTGGCCAGCTGTTCTTCGCAGCAAGCCAACAACCTTTTTTTCCCTCCTCGACTTGGTATTCATCGATGCGACTGAGCACGCACGCCTTCCTGTAATGGAATGGTGTACCTCCAGTGGCCTGGACCTCACCGACAGCCTGCGCGTTTACTTTGATGTAGCCACAACGTATTGCCGACTTGAATCGCTTGAGTACCTGAAGGCGTACGCGCTTGAGCGCAACTTGCCCTACAAATTTGGAACCGGTTTGAGCCTCGAACAAGAGTTTCCGTCGGGCCGATATTTGGCCATGTTGAATTGGTGGAAAATAGAGCATGCCGTGCAGCAACGTCCGCCCCTGGTGGAAACTGATATGGGCTCGTTAGTTGAGGCGGCGTAGGTGACTGACGATGGATGCGCCATAGCGGAGTGGTGCCGCCAGTACTGCGCTGAAGTGGGTATCGCATTTGAGTGGCCAGTCATTGGCCGTGTCCACTTTCATCTCTTGGATGCTACTGCTCAAAAAGGATTCAGCAAGTGGTCGTGGGAGCACACCGTGGAGCGACTTGGGCTTTACGTGGCAGTCCACATTGTGTGGAGCAGTGCCTGGAACAAATGTGTCGTGGACATAACACCTCGATCCTTGACTGGTACTGGGACGCGACTCGGGGCCCTACCAGCGGTCTTGTATTCGATCGGAATTGGCGTCCAGCTTACTTCATTTCCTGTGTGGCCGCTTTTCGGTGGTGGGTGTTGTGGTTTATAAGAGAAGCGTGGTTGCGGGAATTGGCCGGGCCTTGGTTATATTCAAAGGATTAAAACCTGCTTGCTTGGAGGAAAGAGAGGTCAGGTCCAGGAGATAGTTCTCACAGTACAACACTCATCTTGTCCTCCCCATCCCCGACATATACTACTAGCGCCACAACAGTGGGCAGCAAAGGTGGAGAGTGGAGACGTGGACGCAGCCGTCCTGGACTCCACCTACGAGCATGGAGAAAAGTGGTACCCATTTACTCCTCGCCTTGATACCAACGAACTTGACTAGCTGTGGGCCATCAAGAGATTTTCCCGCTCAAACCGTCTATATTTCATGGCCTCATTGCAGAAATGACCCAGGTCAACAAATTCGACCTCATGCCCTGGCTCCTTGACCAGTACCCTCGCACGAAGTTGCTGCTGCTAGCTTTGACGCTGTCGCAGTACGCTCAACTTGTTGCGCTTGGCCGAGAGGACGTTATTGCGCAGTTGCTTCAACTTGGGCTGGCCATGGGCAGACCGCTCGCGTTGGACAATCCAGAGAGCACCAACATTGAGCTCCATTATGTGCTTCAACCATTGGTTCGGACCGAAATGCTCCTGGATTACCTGGTGGACTTTTGCGATCGCATGGGTGCACCATTTGCGCCGGCATCCAGCCTTTTCATTGCCTCGACCGATTGGAGAATGGGAATGTAGAGGCTGCGGACTGGTGGTATGCGATGCACCGCGTCCACGGCACTGCGTTCCCGTCTCGCGATCAGATTGAGGACATGCTGATGGAAAAGTACGACCTGTCGAGTCGGGAAGATGCTCGGGCGTTGCTTGCGACGGAGGGGTCAGAGGACGAGGTGATCCAGTGGCTCCAGAAGGTTGTGTACCGTAATTGAAGCGCAATATATTGTATTTTCCTTTTCGCCTTTGACTCTTTTGTGCAGCCACGTGGTTTAGATACGAATCTGTAAGACGTGCGCCGTTGGTCCAGCGGTTAAGATTTTACCCTCCCAAGGTAGAGACCCGGGTCCGACTCCCGGACGGCGCATTTTTTTTTTTCTTTTCTTCATCTAATGCAACCGGTCCTGGGAAGTGAGAACGGCCCTTATTTTGGTTCGAGCGTGTGTTGATCAATTTTATATTTATACAACCTCCAAGCTCATGGCCGCCCACAAGACCGCTAGTGGCGCGACGAGTCCCGCGACCATACGCGCTCCTGCAACCGCTTCCACTGCCTCGACCGCGCCGACCCATCCGCCACCAGCACCCACCGCAATCCACGGCGCCGCCGCGACCGCACCAACGGTAGCCACGCGCACCAGTCTCCGTAGCACCACCACCGCCAAGCTTTTCACTTTGGGTGTTGTCGCTGGAACCGTGGGTGGAGTCAGCAGCACTGCGACCACGATCCACGCGGGTGCTGTGAGCACGGTGACCATGAGCGACTGCGCGTAGTTGGTGACGGCCAGAGTCATGGTCAGTGCCGCGGTTATGGTCTGGGCAAATGATTGCACGAGAAGCAAGGTCGAGTGGCGCGTTTTTGGGGTGCTCTGGCGCTGGTGTTGCGACCAGGCCAGGACCACGAGGATCGGGCCGGCGAGTGACACGAGGTGCCGCGCCGAGTGAGTGATCTATAGTATCTTCATTAAGTCAATTCTTCATAACCACAAATAAATAAATAAATAAAAAAAGTACTGGCGGCAAGTTGACAACCAAGACGCTCCATGCCGAGATCGACCCAACCACCAGAGCAACAGCGGCAATATTACGCGGATGCCGAGTCGCGTCGCCCGGTACGGTTGCCTTGGATGATGCGTCCGGCAAGGGTCCTTCGCCCACCACCAAGTACTGTTCGATGGCCGATACCAGCAGCGCGGCGTTGGCGGCAACCACGGCTGGGACGTACACGGAGATGGGCACGAACCACCACGGCGTGAGGAGCACGTAGAACGAGAACGAGTGGTGCAGGCGTTCCAGCAAGTTGTTGAGGGACCGGAATGTGGATTCGATCAGGCTATTCGTGTATCATTAGTTTATCGCCAATACGTGAAGTAAAAAAAAACTTTCACATACCTTCCAACGGACGCCAGCGATTGCCCAGCATACAGCCCCCGTCCCGCGGGCTCACCCACGACCGAAACCGCGTCGATCGCGTACGCGCGAAACACGCCGTGTGGTCCCAGCGGCCGCGACGCCGCCTGGTCGCGCACGGCCGTGAGTCCGCGCGCCAGCATCGCAGTGTACCCGTTAGGATCGGCGGCGGTGCTGCTAGGCGCCGGAACGCCAATGGTCTCCAGGGCCGTCACCAGCCAAGTTGGGAGTACCAACGCCGCGTGCTCGTTGACGGACGTGGGCAAGTTGAGGGAGTGCGCGACACGCACGATCGTGTTGATGATGTCGAGGTTGGGCTGGGCGCCGTCCAGTCCGTCTTTGGTCATCATTTTTGGTAAATGGCTTGCGCTGTCGAAGGAAATATGTTAAATTAGATGGCGTACCGTAGCGAATGCCCACGGATGCAAAGTAGAACTCGGGGAAGTCCAAGTGCACTGCGGCCTGGATACTTCCGGCGCGGACCATGGGCTTTGCGGCGGTGATGGAGCTGGAAAGCGCGGGATCGGGTGGCGAATGGTAGGCATGCGTCCATTCCTCGGCGCCAAGGACGGTGGGGGCAACCACGATAATAACGTCCTTTGCCCAATACGATTCGCCTGTTCCGGTGATGGTGAGTTGAACGACTGCTCTGTAAAGAAATAGAGGCACGTACGACTCCATAGCCCGGCCAAGGCAAGTGCCAGCAAGATTCCGTTCTGATTTTCTGTAGTCGGGCATGCAAGTCAGCCCTGAACCACGAACCACACCAAAAAAAAAAAAAAAGAGTAATGTACCCGTCCCAGTCCGCTCATTCTCCCAAGTGGAAGAGAGGACAAGGGCCTCAGATCCATCGCCTTTGGGTGCGCGCAGGATCGCATAAATGACGTCGCCGGTTTCATTGCCGGTGGCAGTGGGCTGGTACGAATGCACATCCAGGCCCAAGTTCGTGAGCCGGTGTGTCAACCACTCGGATCTGGCATATAGATATCTGTTAAATATGCAACCAAGGCAATAATGAGAAAATTCTAACAAACCGTGCCAGGGGCGACAAAGCCGCAACCTCAGCTCGAGCAGTGACAATGGCGTCGTTCTCGCGCCAAGACCAGTGAGTCGAGATTTGGCCGGGCAGGAGCGCATTTTCGTCGGGCCGGGTGGGCAGGCGCACGGCTGGGTGCGGCAGTGCGAGGAACGCCACGGTGCCGACCAGGAGCAGCAGTACACTTATAGTGAGGTGAGTGTTATATACGGTCGTGCCGATGAGTAAATAATGGGAAAAAGCGTACGCGATTCGGCGGGCATGGCGACGCAGCAGGCCGAGTGCGCGCCGGCGTCGGAGCAGGCGGCTGATCTCCTTCATTCTTTTCCTTGAAGGGTGGCAGCGAAGAGCGGTAACGAATCAGCTGGCCCCTTCGTATCAAGTATTTTTTTCATTTTCATTTTCATCAAAAATGAATCCCAAACCACGCACGCCAACGGCCAAGCCCGCGCCCGCCGCCGCGTCCAAGACCAGCGCATCGCGTCGCGCTCTCGGCTCGGCCCTGGCCCGTGCCAAGGCCGCATCCACTGCCACAGCTACCGATGGAACGACAACGAAATCGCGTTCTTCGTCCGGAACCACTTCTCCAACACTTCTAAACACGGTCGCCACCAGTTCTAAAAAAGCCGGTAAGAGATCGTCTCAATCGCGCGTGTCGTCTCGGTCCAAAGCCAACGAAACATCGGCCGCACTCGACTCGGTGTTTGCGAGCTTGGTCGAGGGCCAGATTGCGGCTGCTGCAGCGCGTGCTGACGGGTCGAGTGAGAGTTCGGTGGTGGTACGCTTTTTTTTTCTCCATCATGCCATGACTACCAAGAATCCTCATTGTACTTGTGAACAGAAAAAGGGCCTCTCGCGCGAGCAAATGCTGGCACGTAATGCGCACGACCAGGCGCAGTTTGAGCAGGCACAGGTCCAGCGGCAGCAGGACAACACGGTGCTCGATGCGGCGTTAGATCAGCTGGCCGATCTGATGAGTTGAATACCTTTACCAAAAATACGAAGAATCCGTTTTATTGCTTCGCCTGGGCAGCGTAATCCGTCAATGTTGTTGCTGTTGTTGGATCGGTGGAGTGGAGGGGATCGCGAGTCAGTTGCAGTTCTGGTGCCGCATCCATTTCCTCTAGCTCCATCTCATCCGCGACGATGTCCAGCATGAAATTCAGGCCCACGTCGCGCCGCATGAACGTAATCTGCGGCATTTCGTTGGCGCGCAGCTTCAATTTGCCCTGCAGCCGGCCTTTAACCAGCTTGGCCAGGGCCTTGAGCTCGGCCACCATGTGTTCCTTTTTACCTTTCATATGAGTATTACATGACAGTCAAGAGCATAAGTAAAGCATACCTCCTCAAACAGCACGGCCGCCGATACATCGTCAGTGGGGACCCACCAGACGGTCACGTCGGCGGTGCCAGCGACATCGATCTTGTCGACGCGCCACGAGGCCGAGTACTCTGATCCGTCTGCGGTCACTCCAAACGCCGGGTCGTACAGGATATCGTGCAGTGCGCGTGAAACGCGTTGCGACATGCGCTTGGACATGGGTTTGCCCTGTTTCCCCTGTTGCTGGTACTGCTGCATTGCGTACGTGCCCTTGGTTGGATTCTATACACAACAACCATAGGTGAAATCAGACCATTTCACGATGTGAAATATACAAATACCCGCGGGTGCGAAGGGGCTACCAGCTCGGCATCGCGTTTCTGCTGCCGCTTGCTCGGGAAAAACAGGTGCTGGAACTTGCCAGGCACCGTGTACTCGTCCACAATCTCACGAAGGTCGGTGTTGGCATCCATTGCCTCGCGTGCTGTATGTGTATTACGGTCTTGAGTGCATTGCCAAATTTTTTTTTTCGGTTGCAATCCTCAAAAATATGGATATTTACCGCGCTTGGGAACGTGGAATGCGCGCGTCAGGGCAGGTGCCAAAGACCAGGACACTGTCCGCACTGCGGTCGCCGTCTTAGTTGCTGCAATCGAGCGCAGGAGGAGGGACATGATTAGATTAAAAGTTCAATCGTCAAAGACAACCAGCTTGGGCCCCGCTCCCGCCTTCTTTGCCGCTGCCAACCGCTCTGCTTGCGCGCGCTTGGCCTCCCAGCTCGGGTGCAGCTTACCCTCGATCTCGGATGGCGGCGCCGGCTTGCGTGGTGCTGGTGCTTGTGGTGCTGATCGTGGAGCTGGCATTGGGGGCCGCGGACGATGATCCATCGACGACGATGCGAATCCTCCACGACCTGCAGACACCGGAGGAGCGCGATTGCTGTTACTGCCGCGGAACCCACCACGTGCTGCTGGCGCGGACGATGAGTCCGGTCGACCAAACCCGCCACGGCCACCGCGAGCAATACCGCCACCACGGCCACCACGATCGGCCGGCGGTGCCGAGGGTCGCTGCTGCTGCAGTCCCTGCGACTCGAGGAATCGCCTTAATCAAGCAAAACGTGAGTTTTGTTTTCGCTTTGCGTGCCGTTCAAAGTAACACGAAAAGAACACGTACTTTTTCCGAGCAGCCTGACCGGGGCGGTTCTTTTTGCGCTTTTTGGCACTGGGTGCGTCCGCCTTTTCGTCGTCGTCTTCCTCGCCCGCCAACGCCGCGCGCCGGCGTTTCCGCGACTGACCTGGCGCCAGCGGGACGCCGTCCGAGTCGTACCCGTCGTCGTCATTGGCACCCGTACCTTCTTCGTCAGAGTCCGAGTCGCTGTTGCCCACCTCGGAATCGTTGTCGTCACTGTCGTCGTCATCGTCCGAGCTCAGCGTGAGCTTCTTGTCAGCGCTCTTGTGTCCGCCGTGGCGGCGACGCATCTCGCTGGCCATCAGCGCTTGCAGCTCCTCCGGGTCCGGGATCGAGCGCAGGATGCCGTCGTCGGGATCCGCGTTGTCGTCGGCTGAATCGCCGTCCTCAGAGTCAGACGATCCGCCGATAATGTGCCCGTCCGCGTCCAGCTCACCCGACGACCACTCTTGGTCGCTGTCGACTTCATCGTCACTATCGCTGTCGTTGTCGCTGTCGCTAGCGCTCACGTCGACGTGGTCATCCGAGTCCTGATCGACGTCTTCGTCCAAGTTAGAGTCAGAGCCCTCGTCAGCACCAACTTCATCACCAACAGTAGCGTTTTCAGCCGCAGCCCGCGCCAAGACCCGCGCTCCGACAAAGTAGCACGACGCCGCGACCCCCGACTCCAAGTCACTCATCGTTGCGGCCAGTCCCTCCACGACCGCTTTGGACCCGCGCAACACCGACACTGCGTCTGCGTCCACGCCCGACGCTGCCGCGGCACCAATCGGCGCAGGTACAATAACCCCCGCGATCGCGCGCAACACCGGGTGCCGAGAGACGGCAGTAAACAACCATGAGGTGGCCAATGTATCGGTTTTGGCGCGTTTGATGGCGTCCAGGCGAGCAGTCAAGCTATCAGCCAACGAAGGGTCGGATTTGATCTTTTTCAGCAGCTGCTGAGTGCAGAACGCGACTGATTTGCGCGCGTGACGTTCGAGCGCGGCGTGGGCGCGGCCGGCGACGCGGGTCACGGACGCTGCAATCGCCGGGGTGTTGGATAGGAGGTCTGGTAAGGTCGCGGCATACTGGTCCAGCGTTGGCTTTGGGGTTTTGGGTTTGTTGGTGGTGGAAGCCGAGGAGGGACCGGCAGTACGAGATCCACCACGGTAAGCACCACGACCACGGGAACCACGAGAACCACGAGAACCACGGGAACCACGGCCACCTCGGCCTCGGTGGGGTACGGCGGCGCCAGGGGCTGGCATGATATAATTTTTCGTAATTTCCAAAAAAGCACGTGATAATATCACCGACCAGAGGAAACGAGCGTTTTCTCTCTTTCCCACGCCTGGCCGATCGCCCTCGTACCTTTTCGCGTATATTATTTATTTATTCACGGGCTGACCGTATACTGGACGATGGCTATGAATTTCAACTTTGGCAGTACTGTGTACTCGTATTATTATTCTGACGGTGGTCGTTGACTGATCCATATTAATCAACAGCCCCAACACCAGCTGGAGGAGCAGCCGCACTGGGCGTACCGGCCTCCTTTGGTGCCCCCGCCAACAGCGGCCCCGCCTCGGCCCCCGCCACCGGCGCTCCAGGCTTTAACTTTGGCGCCAACGCAGGCGCACCCGCGTCTCGTCCCGCGACCCCGGCCCTGACTGGTTTTGGCGTCACGCCTGCCGTAACTTCTGCTGGTGCTGTCCCGGGCGGCTTTGGCGGGTTCGGTGCAGCTGCTGCTAAACCGCCTACGATCACCACTGGTTTCGGCGGGGCTGGCTTCGGTGCTGCTGCTGGGACCCCGAAACCGGCGGGTGGATTTGGGTTGGCTCCCCTAGGGGGTGGTGCAGCTGCAGGAGCAGCCCCGGCTGCGAGTCGGTTCGGGTTTGGAGGTGTTGCTGGCGGATCGTTGACTCTGGGCGCCGGTGCTGGCGCGTCTGGGTTCCAGCGTCAGCAGCAGCAACAGCAGCAGCAGCAGCAGCAGATGATCATGGTGCCGGCCAATTGTACGCTACCAATCATCTTCTTCTCGAATAACCATGGATCTGACTTGAAGAAAAAAAAAAAAATTTCAGACCCGCAAGTCGCGCCGTCCACGCCCGAGTCCAAGCTAGCGGCCATCAAGGCCGCATGGGACGCCGAGTCCCCCTCGTGCCAGTTCAAGCACTATTTTTACATGACGGTGCACCCGGACGAGGTCAAGTTCTATGGCCCGGGCCCACGCGACGTGCCAGCCGAGTACGAGAATGCGCAAAAGAAGTCGCCTGATCCGACGTGGTATGTTTTTTTTTTTTTTATCCTTGCCATTCCTTTTTTTTGCCACTCACTTTAAAATGGACTACAGCACGGTCCCGGCCCTCGCCGTCGGCTTCGGCGACTTACAAGCGCGTTCGGCCGCGCAGCAGCAGCACCTGACGACATTGGTCACGCGGACCAAAGAGATCGCCATCACCGTTGCCGATGCGCGGTCGCTGCACGCCGCGCACAATGGCCCGCGGATCGCCGAGGCCCGTCGCAAATTGCAAGCTACGACGGCGCGCGCACTGCGCGTCATGCTCACCATGCACCGCGCCCAGACGGCCGGACGCGCGGTCGCGGGCGAGTCGGAAGTGCGGTTGCGGGAAGTGCTGGCGCGCGTCGGCCGCGCGGTGAAAGGATCTTCATCACTGTCGTCAGACATGGACATCACCGCCGGTTCTGGGGGCAGTTCGTTTGCAGTGGAGTCGATGCGCGATGCGGCCACTGGCGGCAATGGTGGATGGCCATCAGCTAGTGGTGCACTGCCGCCGGCGCCGGGCCGCCGCGCTGACCTGGCCGCGCGTGTCGGCGCCATGTGGTCCGCGGTGCTAGTGGTTCCCGACCGGCGCGCCGAGTCGGCGTCGGCGGCGGCGGCCAATGCGAATGCGAACGGGACCACGATGGCCACAGCGGCGGCGGGAGCGCTGGCGGCGGTGTTGTCGGAAGAGGCCACGGGCATTCAGCACGTGGTTGCCGCGCTGCAAAAGGACGCCAAGGACGTCGAGACCATGCGCAAGGCGTTGGCCGAGACGTCAACACGAGTTACCTCGAGTACGGCGGGCACCACGGTGGGGGCAGAATCGACTTCATTGCGCTGGTAAGGAATAAAATATTTATATAATGATCACTCGGCCGGGACCAGCGCATTGGCCGAGACGCGGCGGCGTTTGCGAACCGGCTCAACCCCTTCACCATTGGTATCGTCACCTTCGGCCTCCACTTCCAGCGCTCGCCGAGCCGCATGCTGATTTGACGCCGCCGCCAACAACGGCGGAACGGTCTCGCGCTCCTCCTGCGGCCGATCTGACATCGGCACCACCGACACAGCCACTGGCACCACCGAGGGCACACCCGGTGCCGCCAACACCTGCTCCGCAACCAACGCCTCCAGCTCGCGCTCCAACTCATCCTCATCGACCACCGTTCCCGAAGCGGACTCGGCCGACCGGTACCCAGCGGCCAACGCGTCGTCGACGTCGCGCGCGTCGGCCAGTGCGTCCGCCAGTGCGTCCATGGTCGCGTCAGTCTGTTCGACCGACGGCACCAGCGCACGTAACGCTGTGGCCCCCGCAGTCACCGCCCCGACCACCGCGGCGTCCGAGTCGGCGGCATCGATCGCGTGCGCGACGGCCGTCAACGTGTCCAACGCCGCGTGCCGCTTGCTGGCGACGGATTCCAGCGCGCGTTTGCGGGCGAGGGAGCGGAGGGCCGCCGGTTTGCGTTTTCCGGCGAGGTGCGTGCGGGCTTCGGCCAGAGCTCTATCGGTTCCATGAGATCAATAAATGAAAGGAAAAGAAGAGGAAAAATAAAAAAAAACGTGCACGTCGGCCTTGGCCTCCACGTCCGCCGCCTGCCGCGCAACCAGCTCGGCCGCGGTCTTGACCCGAAACGCGTGCCGGTCCACGTCGGCAATGGAGACGGCCGTGCCTTCATCGCTCGCGCGTGCCAGCTTTACCATGGTTGTTGTCCCAGTGGAAGATTGGTCGATCGCCAACACTCCGCGCCGGGCCGCGTGCGCCAGCAGCAGCTCGATGTCGGCGCGCGAGAGACCCGCGGAGTGTAACCCGGCGCGGTCCAAGAGTTCGGAAGGTGTCAGCAGTGCGTCCAGGCGCGACGCGGTGTTGCGGGCTACGGTGGCGAGAAGGGAGACGTCGGCCTTTCAACATTTCAAAATGGTGTCAGCGACAGGAATGTGTACGTGACGGAAAAGGGCGCATACATCGACTCGTGCCGGGACCACCAGCGCACCAGCATGCACTTCTTCATCGATATTACTACCGCTATCGGACGGATCCACGACCCCCAACGTTGCCAGTCCCCACGTTAAAGGAGCTACCAGAAGTGCCGAGACCAAGGTACCAGTCCAGGTCGAATTGTGTCGCGGTGTGTCGCGAGCATCGGCCACCAGGAATGCCGACGGATCGGCCAAGTCGCCGTCGCGTTTGAGTGCGGCCTATGTTTTCATTTGGATAAATGAATGAATTTCTCAAGAAATCTGAGAAGATGTAAATGGTTACCAGAGCGTGAGGAAGGGCTTGCGGAGCAACTCCGTCCACAACCAAAGCACCAGGTAAAGACTTGGCGTCAACCGTGTACCGCGAGTCAAGACCAACACCCTTGTCGACCACCAGGTCACGTAGCGCAGCGGCCCAGAACCGGAGCTTGGCGTCGTGCGCGGATGGGTTGACGCGGCGCGCGTGTCGAAACGGGGCCATCATGGACGGGAGGTGGGCGCCGTGCTGGGCTGCCAGGGCCGAAAGTAGGCGCGAGGGATCCTCTCCCATTTCATAAGATCGGCGTCCTCCTCTTGGCAGTGGTGGTGGTAATGGGTTCATTTGATTGAATTTTAAAGAAGAGGAGAAAGGGTCCGAACAGTAGCGACCGTGTCATGCTTAATTCGGAAAATATTATAGACCGAAGAAAACATCAACAACCTTGACCTTCTCGGCCCATTCTCTCTCGGAATCGGCTTTTTCGACCCCCTAAAAACCCTTTAAAAAAAAAATCAATATGGCTGATATTGTGGCTGACACTGTCGAGGTTGCTGCCGTCGAGGTTCCCGCCGCCGCCACCATGACTGTGGAGGATGCCCTCCGTGAGGTGCTGCGCCGTTCGCTCATCCACGACGGTCTGGTCCGTGGTATCCGCGAGTCGGTCAAGGCTCTTGACCGGTATGTACTATATATACCTTTATCTTTACGTTGGACTGCTTTAAACTGAAACTGAAAATATTGTAGTCGCGAGGCCCACCTTTGCGTCCTGGCCCAGTCGTGCGACGAGAAGGAGTACGTGCGCCTGATCGAGGCCCTGTGCGCCGAGCACGGCATTCGTCTCATCAAGGTTCCCGACAACAAGCAGCTCGGCGAGTGGGCCGGTCTGTGCAAGCTCGACCGCGAGGGCACCGCCCGCAAGGTGGTTGGCGCGTCGGTGGTGGTTGTCAAGAACTGGGGCGAGGAGTCGGAGGCGCTCAACGTCATTCTCGAGTACTTCAAGTCGCAGTAATTTATCTTTTAAATATATTGTTGACTTCAACGCAAAATACTATTTGTTTGTTGTATACTGTACTTTGCGACCAAGTCACGTCTTTCAAGGAAAATTAATACAGAATAATTATGTCCGACTACGACTCTGATAACGACGCGCCCGAAGCCGTGACGCTGTCCACCGCCCGCTCCACCGCGACTTCGCGTCTGCAAGCCGCACGCGCCGCCGAACGCATCGCCAAGGACGCCAAACGCGATGCCAACCGCGCTCGCGACGCGCAACGCAAGGCCGCTGTCATTGCTGCGTCTTCCAAGCCATCAAAGAAGGCAAAGCAAAAGCAAAAGCCGGTAAAGGAGGAACAGGAAGATGCTGAGGATGAGAGCGGACTGCCCGCTGCGTTGGTGCAGCAACTGGCGGCACGCGAGCAAGCAGAGGCCGAGGAGGAGAAGGAGGAGGAGGAGCAACAGTTCGTATCTACTCAATCTCAAGTCGCTGGACTGGACCTCACGTACATTTCTATATGATAGATCGCGCAAGCGGCCAGGGAACCTCATCACGTTCGATTCCGACGACGATTCCGGCGATGAAGGTGATGCAAGTAGCCTGGCGCGTATGGCAGCGCTGGCAGCCGACATGTACGGTGACGACGACTCGGACGACGAGGATCAGTCTGGCAGCGACAACGAGGACAACGTTACGGACCGCAAGCGGTACATATCCTTCTTTCTTCACCGTCCAACCATTCACTCTTCAAAAAACAAATGGAAACAGGACAAACCATGGTATTCGAGTGGTGGCTCTGGACTCGCCCGCGCTTCCACCGGCGCCATCGTCGTCGGCCATGGCATTTGCGAACCGCACCACCCGCCGTGGCGCAAGTGGGAGTGTTCGTCGCGCACCCGTGACGGCGGTTCTGTCGCACAAGCACCGCATGCAACCCGCGCTGGCGTTCACGCATCGCACGGGCGTGCCCACCAAGTCGGGTAGGCCGCTGGTGGTGGTGACGCAGGACCAGAAGAAGAAGAACAAGGACAAGAAGAAGGCGAAGCGTGCGCGGTTGGCTTAAATAGTATAATATGTGACCTTGCATCGATGGTATGATTGGCTGCAGCGTCAGTCAGTGCGTCATTGGACGCGAGTTTCATCTTTTTCGCTTGAATTAAGTGGGGGCGATTATTGCCATGTCCACGTCTAAACAAAAACAAAAACAAAAAAAGTACAAATAGGCAGCGCATCCTCGCCCCCTTTCACACGACTTCTCTTTAGCTGCCGTTCTGCATCTCCGTTTTTTACACACAAATCTTACCACCATGTCCCTCTCTGTACGTCCTTTTATATCTTCATCCACAAAAAAAGAGGAAGCAGCGTCACTCAAAACTACAAAAAAAAAGATCTGGTTCACTGGCCCCGTCACCTCCACGTCCCCCTCGACGGCCGACCGTCCGTCGACCACGTTCCACCGGTACGAGACCAAGAACAATGTGTACTCGAACGCCAACTGGACCGCGCGCACGCCCGAGGCCACGCTTCCGACCATGTCGGGCGTCGACTCTGGCATCAAGTACTATGCGTCGCTGGTGACCATGGAGCGCGACTCGTGGGCCAACATGGCTGTTGGGCTGCACTTTGAGGTGTCGGCAGGCGGGTCGCGCACCGGCAAGTCCCCCGGCGCATTCATTGCCCGCATGGTGATCACGCACGGCGAAATCCGGACCCCGCTGGCGCTGTTTGTGCCCGCGTCGGCGACCGACCCGTCGGCTGACCCGGCTGGACCCGCCACCCCGCTGGCGTCCGACTGCCAGGGCGGGTTTATCGGCAAAATGGTCACGATTGCGTCCAACCCGGAGGCCACGCACGCGTCGGTCAAGATCTCGGTCGAATTTGTGCCTGTCGCCACGGGCGCGCCCGCGGTGCCAGTGTACATGCCCGCGTCGCGCGGGATGCTCGAGTTCCTGGACGCCGAGGGTGGCGTGTGCGACACCGAGCTTCGCGCTGGGGATATCGGCAATGCGCCCATTGGTGTCTCGCGGGTGGTGCTGGCGGCGTCGTCGGCGTTCTTCCGCAAGCTGTTCAACGACGTGCCTGTTGTTTCTTCGACTGCGGTTGTCGTCGCGGACAAGCCCAAGCCCGAGGCCACGGACGCGACCGACTCGGCCGCCGCCACCCCGGCCCCACCCACCCCCGAGCTGGCCGCGACCGAAGCCCCCTCCGCCCCTGCCTCGTCCGCGGCCCACTGGTCCGAGGCCCGTGCCGTGGCCGCGCACCGTCCGATTGCGCTTCCCAACTGGTCGGTGGCCGCTTTGGTGCTGTCGCTGATCCACATGTACAGTGGGTGGGTCCCGGGACGCACTCTGCCCGCCGACGCGGTGCGGGTGCTGCGCAAGCACAAGGTGGCGATTGACGCCATGGACGCGGACGAGTGGCGCGAGGTTTACAAGCTGGCGCGGATGCTGGAGCTGCGCGGGTTTGCGGCGGCAGTCAACCGGCAAATGGCGCGGGTACTGGACCTCGAGCACCGCCGTCTGATGGAGCAGGAGGCGCTCGAGTCGGGTGGGGTTCTTGCGGCCGAGAGCGACGTGGATGACGAGATCTGATGCGTTGTTCATAATTTTGTGGCGTTTTTTGGGGGGGGCGCATTTGGGAAAGTAAACGTTTCATTTTGACTTTTTTTTCTGGGATTTCACGAAGGGTACAAATACCCTCGACCATCCTCCACGACGTTCTCTGCTCCATACCATTCCATTCAATTCAAAGCAATCTCATCATGGCTCGCAAGTCCTCTGTCCAATCCATCGTTGCCTCCACCACCTCCACTATTGGTACCGCTTTCACGCCAACTCATTCCGAGCAATCGCTTCCAAAGCCGGCAGTGACTCCCAAGCAGCCAATGGAACAGCACCTTCCAGTGATTCCTGCCCCCACCAAGCGTACCCAACCCAAGATGAAAATGTGTCCCCAATACCAACAACACGTGGGCCTGGATCAGGCGTACCAGGCATTCATTCGCCAGGTGGTGGTGCAGGCCGGCGTCTCCAAGCGCGTGCACTCGGCTACTTCTCGTCCTTCTTCATCCAGTCCATCCAGTCCGTCGTCAAGTGGCGACAAGTCCGTTCGTCGTACGGTCGTGACTCACACTCAATCAACCATTCCCAAGGAGAAGGTTGGATCCTGGGGAACGCGCGCACCATCCACAGAGACTGCGACCGCCAAGACTCAGCAGCAGATGCTAGGATCAGCGCAAATGCGGTCGCCGTCGCCACTGCACCACCGCGCTCGTCGCTCCCATGTGTAAACCCAAGTGTAACACAATATCCCCCCACTAATCTGTATCATGTATTGACTTTTTCGTGAAAAATGAAACAAAGCGAAAAGTCGGCGCCAAATTTTGCCCACTTCCCACGAATCC
>MU624947.1:0-16404 GCA_025349905.2 Blastocladiella britannica
CCGATCGCGCTGATGCTCGGCGACTGGTCCAGGAGGCAAGGGTTCAGTGCCGGTCGGCCGACGATGAGTATCGGCCTCCGTCGCGCTCGCGCAGGTGTTTCCGGTCGTGCTCGTCAACGAGTTTCGGACGTCGCGCCTGTGCCCGGTGTGCATGGGACGCGTGACGCACCCGATCATGCGCGTCACGACCCACCCGCCGCCCGCCCAAGACGCCAACCACCCCGTTGCCGCCGTCGCACCGAGGGTATCCCGGACACCAGTCCACCATTTGCTGCGCTGCCCCAGCGCTCACTGCAAAAGCCAATGGTGGAACCGGGATGCCCTCGCTGTGGCGAACATCGCCGCCAAGGCCCGCCGGGTCTTGGAAACCAAGTTCAACATCAGGCATATGATCCGTAAAAGGTGATCCCAGACGATGCTGGCAATCCGAATGTTTCTCTCAAAGGTTTGAAAAAAGGAATACATAAGCAGATATGTCCCCACCACCACCACCAGCAGATGAAAACGAGTTTGGAGTCCGCACTGCCCGTCGGTCTGCTGCGCTAGACCGCACGCTTAAGTGCATTCAGGTAATTTTAATCCATTTTTTTTTGCAAAGAAGTAATATATTGACCAAGTGCTTTTGCGCAGTCCATTGGGAAGCCCACACCGGCCGCGACAACGACGACTACGACGACAGCAATCGGTGCATTGGTGGCACCTGCCCGAGCCCATGGAATAACGTCAACCGCCAGTCCAGTAGAAACATCGCGCAAGCGCAAGCGCAATGGCGAGACCGGCGATCCGACCGCCCCACTGCCAAAACGGCATACAGCCACGACTGCTGCTATACTGAGATTGGCGGCCGCACCACCACCACCCCTTGCTGCTGTTGCCACGGAGACTGTGCAAGCATCCTTATTGGTCCCACCACGACTGACGCCAACGTACTCGAGTGATGAAAAGCGCACCACGGCACTGCGGGTGGAACTGGCGGGGGAGCGGCGACACCGGATGGCGCTGGCGCGAGCCAAGGCCGACACGGAGCAGGATCTGGCGTGTGCGCGGGCCGATCTGGAGGCGCTTCGCATCGCACATGCGGCCGAACTCACGGTCGAGCGGGCCAGCGCGCGCGCAGAGGTGGATGCGCAATGGCGCGAGCTGCTGGACTCGGCGATCGCTGCTACTACCGACCATGCGCGATCGGCCATGACCGTAGCGGCCACGCGAGCTGCGGATGCGCGTCGAGAGGCGGAACTGTGGCGCCGGCGCGCTCAGGCGGCGGAGGGAATGGTCAAGTGGTACGAGCGCGTCCATGGCAGTCCGCTGCTGGCAGCAGGTTCTGAGGAAGATGGAGACGACTCTGCCCCACCACCGCCACCACCACCATCCATACCCGAGGGCACACACCGGCGGCAGACGTGGGGCGGGCCCATGGCAGCACCAGCGCGTACCGACACGATTTGACGTTGCATCACTTTTTGCACGTGTTCTCCACCCCGATCTGGTTGTTGGGGAACCCTACTAAATAAATCGTTAAATAACATCAACACTCCCTTTCGTCCACCGACTGGCTCGCCCTTTAAATTCTATACAATGATGTTCCGCGCGACCGCCTCCCGTCTGCTCCCCGCTGTCCGGGTATGGTTCTTTCGTTCCCCGCCTTTGTGCCCGCAGACCGACCGGCGTGGCTGTGCTTGCCTTACTATGTAGGAAGATCGACATTGATAAATTAACACGCGTCCCCACAACTTAAACAGCCCGCATTCGCCGCCGCCGCCGCGCCCCAGCGCCGTACCCTCTCGGTGCACGAGTACGTCTCGGTGCAGCTCCTCGAAAAGTACGGCATCAAGGTGCCCCGTGGCGGTGTTGCCACCACCCCGGCAGAGGCTGCTCGTGTTGCCCGCGAGCTTGGTACGATATGCCCTTTTACCCAATCAACCAATGATAACAACGACTCAATAAAACATATTTAAAATTCAGGCACCGACGACCTCGTGATCAAGGCCCAGGTGCTGGCTGGCGGTCGCGGCAAGGGCCACTTTACGTCCGGCATGCAGGGCGGCGTCAAGGTCTGCTACGAGGCATCCGAGGTCCCGGCCTACGCCGAAAAGATGCTGGGCCACACCCTGATCACCAAGCAGACCGGTGCCGCCGGCAAGCCGTGCGACAAGGTGTTCATTGTGGAGCGTCTGTACCCGCGCCGCGAGTACTACTTTGCGATCCTCATGGACCGCACCCACCAGGGCCCCGTACTCGTGGGCTCCAACCAGGGCGGCATGGACATTGAGGCGGTTGCCGCGGCCACCCCGGAGGCCATCATCACGCTCCCGGTCGACATCAAGGCCGGTCTGCAGCACGAGCAGGCGCTAGACATGGCCCGGCGCATGGGGTTCCCGACCAAGGCCCAGAACGAGGCGGCCGAGACGTTCATGAAGCTGTACAATGTGTTCATTGAGAAGGACGCCACCATGGTGGAGATCAACCCGCTGTCGGAGATCTCGACCGGCGAGGTGGTGTGCATGGACGCCAAGATTGGGTTTGACGACAACGCCGATTTCCGCCAGGCCGACGTGTTTGCGCAGCGCGACACGTCGCAGGAGGACCCGCGCGAGGTCAAGGCCGCGGAGGCCAAGCTCAACTACATTGGTCTCGACGGCTCGATCGGCTGCCTCGTCAACGGCGCCGGTCTTGCCATGGCCACCATGGACATTATCAAGCTCAACGGCGGCGACCCGGCCAACTTCCTCGACGTTGGCGGCTCGGCCACCACCCAGCAGGTGACGGACGCGTTCAAGATCATCTCGTCCGACCCCCGCGTCACCGCCATCCTTGTCAACATCTTTGGCGGCATCATGCGCTGCGACGTGATTGCCCAGGGCGTCATTGAGGCCTGCCGCACGCTCGACCTCTCGATCCCGCTCATTGTCCGTCTGCAGGGCACCAACGTTGATGCGGCCAAGAAGCTGATTGCCGAGTCGGGCCTCAAGATTGTGTCGGAGGACGACCTGGACGAGGCGGCCAAGAAGGCCGTGACTCTGTCGCAAATCACCGAGATTGCCCGCAAGGCCAATGTCAAGGTGTCGTTTGCTTAAGGAATAGTATGTTATTCAATTTGCCTTTCATTTCTGGGTGTATTTTGACAATGCCTCTCCTTCTTGGCGTCGCTCAGCAGATCCACGCGTACATCTTTGGATGGTGTTTTTTTTTTTCTTTCGGTTCAGGCGCGCACTGCCTACCCCCCATCGTAATAATTGGAAAAATATTTTTTATTGTTGATCTGGATCACACAGCTTCACCGCCGGTGCTGGATTGGGCCTTGAGGAAATCGACCAGCTTGCTGAGCGCACGGTACCGGTGCGAAATGGTGTTCTTGATGGACTTGTCCATTTCCGCGTAGGTCTGCTCGAACCCAGACGGCTGGAAGATTGGGTCCCAGCCAAAGTCGGCTGGGCCGCGCGCAGGGACGATCGTGCCCTGATGATGATCAGCGGATTCATTTGAGTCCATCCTTTCAATTTCAAAGAACAAGCAAAACGTACGTTAGTGCGGCCTTCAAAGAGGATCGGCTCAGCGCCAGGGCCATCGCAGTACGCGAACGTGCACAGCGCGTACCCGGACTTGTCCGGAAAGCCCGTGAGCATTTTGTTCAGGCCATCATGTCCAACGCCCTCCAGGAACCACTTGATGTACGGTCCCGGCAGCCCATTGAGCGCGTTGAAGCACAGGCATGTATCTTCGGTGATCACCGGCCGGTTGAGCTGTTCAATTATGTTATTTGGTACGTGTTGCCGCGTGCATCTCTCATTTAATGATAGAAATTGAAGTACCAGCTTGGCCGCAAGCTTGCACTTTTCCGCCGACACAGAGCGTGCGTCGCCCTGGTACTCGGGCACTGGCAATAATCAGTTAATGAGCCAAGCAATAACAATTGAGTAAAGGAACCGCACAATCCAGCTTGTGCGACACGATGGCAATCGAGTCGCCGAGAATCGCCTGGACCTCGCGCAACTTGTTTTGGTTGCCAGTGACGAACGTGAGGGGGATGCGTGCTGCTGCGGACATTTATATTTTTTGCTTGAATTAAAGGGGGAAAAAAAATGTTGCAGTCGTTTCCCAATTCCTTGCCACGCAAGTGCCGCCTTTGGCAGTCAGCACAGCCGCTCACATGCAAGTCCGCTACTTGGGCACTGATCATCCTCCATTTATTCTTTTTCAACTCGTCGTCCTAGCAGGATCAAACATCTCTCCCACTTCCTCACTACACTTTAATTCCCTCCGTCCTCTCTCGCGAGGTTTGACTGGTACTTTTTCCCGGCAAGGTATTGGGACGAAGAGCATTCCCAATCACACTAAAACGAGATTCCCAATCTCTGACTTTTTTCTTCCACCCCTCTTTCCCTTCTCATCGACCTTCACCTTTTCACTTCCCCCCTCCCCACTCCTCATACAGTTTGTTATATAAAGAAATGGTACCTTGGGTTCAATGCTGGCAACGAATCCTCTTGGCCTGTGCAGCGGCCACTTCCGTGCTTGTCCTTATTCTTGGTGCATCCTTGTCAATCGCGGCGCCGATCCCAGCGCCAGATACGTTCACGATAGTGAAGACAGTATTCGAACGCCCTGCTCGTTTCCGCAAAACAGCCGACTTGGTTCAAGGATCACAGCTCCTGCAAGTGACTTTTAAAACCGCGGAACAGCACAAGAAATTCCAAAAGCTTGCCAAGGTACATACATTTATGTATGTGAAAGCGGTTGGAGCTGCACGAATTGAACAGGATTATATACACAGAGCCACAAATTGGACGTATGGAATACTCGACCCGTGATGGTGGACGTCAAAACTGGCCGGCTCGTCGAACGGCCACGATCCGCCCCACGTCCACGGGATCCACTGCTCCTTCGGCGGCGCAAACCGTCGGCGACTTCAACACCAGCAGCTTCACTTGCCGAAACGACCCACTGCAATGACAGCAGCAATTCGAATTTGCCACAGCCGAGTGGTACCACCGCAAATGTTACAACGGTACTCAACCGCGGGTACCGGGTCGATGTGGTGGCATGTGCGGGCACTCGTCGGTTGCTTGAGATGACTTTCCCGCATCATAACTTCCACACGCTGATCAGCGACCTCGGACCAGCAGTCCAGCGCACGTACGATGTGGTAGAGTGGAATCCGGTTGTCGTGTACCCACCTTCTTCTCGCAGCCACCACCATCAGCACCACGAACATGGCCACGCGCACTCGTCTTCGTCAGGTGCTAACAATCATGGCGGCGACGCAGACCAGGCACTTGACCAAAGCCCTGAGGCTGCACGCACGCGGTTCCAATCGCGGTATCAATGGAGCGTGTTTCCGAGCTTGACGAGCTACGGCGGTGGCCCCTCGACCGATTCATCCTCTGCGTCCTCGTCCACACTCACGTCAATGGAGTCATCGTCGTCCTCGCCATCTGTGACCGCAATTTCGACGTCAATGGGCTCATCAGCGGCATCGGCTATTACGACAACGCCAACGGACTCGTCATCGGCAACGACTACGACAATGGACTCGTCGGCAACAGCAGCAACCATTGCAACGACCACACCAACGACAACATCGACGACCACGACAACAGACACCACACCAACGGCCAGCGCCAACGCTACTACCATCACTTCTTCGTCAACGCCCACTCCAGACCCTACTTCGCTCGCGTGGTCGCCGATTGCCAAATCCTTCAACCTTGGCGCCGCTTATCTCGACAATTTCCAGATTGAAGCGTACTTGCACGCGCTTGCCGACATGTATCCGCACTTGATTACCCTCGGCACTCTGGGGAATTCGTATGAGGGTCGCCCTCTATACTATGTGCGGCTCACTGCTCCTATTGCCAACGACACTGCTCGTCCGGCCAAAGTTGGAAGCACATGGACGTTGAGTGGCCGGCCTGGGATCTTGATGACCAGTGGGATGCATGCGCGCGAGTGGATTGCTCCGGTACATTTTTTTAAATTTTTCCTCATTTTTCATTTCCCGGTCAACTCACACACTTATGCATATTCAGTCGGTCATTTTGAACCTCCTCGATATCTGGACCGCGGGATATGGAGGAGACTCGCTCTTGACGGATCTCTTGTCCGGATTCGAAATGATCATCGTTCCCATGCTCAATCCTGACGGCTACGTGTGGTCGTGGCAGTTGAACCGATTGGTATCGATGACATTTCCCTTTTTCGAAAATGAGGGAAGGGGATGTTGACCAATTGATGATCCAAACATCAACAGTGGCGAAAAACGACTCAACTCTTTGCCGGCGGCTGCATGGGTGTTGATTTGAATCGCAAGTACGCTACTTTACTGTCACGGAAAAAGTTTTCATGTCAAACACTCAACATTGTCTCTGTGTCACAGTTTCCCGGCGTCAGACTGGATCGACCCCGAAAATCTAAATGCGTCGTCTCCTGATCCATGCGATGATACGTTCCGCGGACCGTACCCAGGATCAGCGCCAGAGACGAAAGCGCTGGTCAACTTTGTCGCAGACTATCAAGCCGCCACGGGCAACATGATGCAGTTTGTTGTCGATACGCACAGTTATAACTTGCTGTGGCTCTATTCGTTCGTTTTTTTTTTTTTCAAGCAATCAAATCAGTGCAATGGGAACCCTAACATTTGAGTTGCCCACGCCCATAGACCAGAGTACGACTGCTCGGTGGCGCAATCAGATTCGGAAGCCAATCGCGGATACGTCGCGGAAATGGCCATCAGCGCCATATATGCCGTTGGCGGCGAGGTGTACACGGCCGGCCGGATCTGCGAAGTCCTTTACCCAGTTCGTTTAATTTTTTTTCTTTCATCCTTGTCTCAAATTGACTGACAAACAAACACAGACGAGTGGATCAACCGTCGAGTGGGCACAGGAAAAGTACAGCATTTCCAACTCGTTTGCAGTTGAGGTATATTTGGTTTTTCCATATCGTGTATTTGTACCTCTATCTGAACGCAATTTACGTTTTCTTCAGCTTCGCGACGATGGAACGCATGGATTCCTGCTTCCACCAGACCAAATTGTGCCATCGGTTGCAGAGATAAACATGGGCATTCTGACCGCAATCGCGTACTCTGATACGGCGGCACCTTCGACTGTAGTGTAACGAGTAAACGATCTTTTCGTCTTGCGGGAGAGGAAGCATCATACATTGCTCCTCGCCCACTCACTCCAAACTCCGACTTTTTTTTCGATTTCTATTGCACTTCGTTTCCTCTCCCTTTTCCTCCCTCCATTGTCCAATCACCCCCTTTTTGTTCTTTTCTTTACTTTTTCTCCGAGCCCCGCTATCCCAACTAATACACAAACCAAATCCATCTCAAAGTCATGTTCGAAGCAGCTGAAAAAAAAAAAAAAAAGTTCATCATTATTCGATCTTTTCCTTGGTCTTGGACTGCCGGTAAATGAAGTAACTCGCGCCCAGAGCTCCCAACACCGTAAAGATGAACCCCAGCACGATCCCGATCTGAGTCCCCGCTGCCAAGGGCGCGCCGTACACTTGCACCGCAAAATCGGTCGATAGCGTGCAGTACGAGAAGGTGGGGTCTAGGACCGTGGCCCGGAACAAGTAGATGCCGTTCAGGGACGACGACCAGTGGATGCGGTTCCCGTTGGTGGCATTGAAGATCGGGTACGCTTGCGCTAGTTGCGCGGCCGTCAGGCTGTTGCTGGTGGTCGCGGACGTGTAGCATGGAGTGTAGCTCTGTTTTGATTTCGGGTGCGGTGAGTGTTGTCCTGAATGTGGCGAAGGGAGGAGGATCAAAATACCTTGCTCGACCATATGCCCTTCATATCGCTCGCAGATGGTGCGGGGAGAACGCAGCCTGCCTGTGTATATAAGGAACTAATGAGGATGCCCCCAATAACCAAAAAAAGGGAACACGTACATCGCTGGCAGTCATGTTATACCCGAACGTGTTCCGGCCCAAGATCTCCGTCAACGCGAAATCGGCGGTCACATTGGTAACAAATGTCGGGCCGTCATACACGGCAAGCAGAGGCTGGTACAAGTACGTGTAAAATGCGGTCTGCGGCTGCCCGAACCGGCTGCAGTTGTACGCCATGGACTTGGCCACAGCTCCCACCACTCCCGAGTCCCAGTCAGTCCACGTGCCCGCGTCCGCCGTGACCGTATACTGTTGAGTAGCGGCCGTGGAGGAGGACGATCCAGGGGGGGCGGTGCAGTTGACTAGCACCGTGGCGGCGCTGCTGACAGACCCAAGCGCCACCAGCCGGCGCGACGGCGGGCAGGCCGCGCGGACCACGCCGACGGACCGCGGCGACATCGACGCGCATCCGAGTGGCGACGATTGTGGCGACGCTGCTACTGCCGCAAACCCTGCACCCGCTGCCGCATTGGGCGCGATGGTGGTGGACAAGGAGGCCAGAATCGTGTTGAGGGAGTACTTTACCGGCGGCGCGGTCGGAATCGCGGTTAGGAGCGTCGAGTCGCCAAGCGAGAGCGCGGGGACTTGCGATGGGGAACTCGACGACAGGACTAGCTCGCCAGTCACCGTGAGGTTGCTCCCTACGTTTGCCACAGTACATCAGGTTGGTGCTCAAGTGCAAAACAGGGCGGGGAGTGTCAACGTACCAACGTCCATGTATACTTCACTTGGAAGTGACGCCGACATGCTCAAGTACGGGCAGGTCAGTCCTGCCACGCTCCATTGCGAGACGCTGCAGTACATGTAAAGTCAATGGCGGATCATCCCATCACAAAAAAAATAAGGCGCCTCGGTACCTAAAATCACTGGCAACCGGAATGCTCGTTACACTAATCCACGGAGCCACGCCACCGACACTGAGAGCGACCAGTTCGCCCGCAGGCGTCCAGTTGAGCTGATACCCGCCAACCGATCCCGTGAGCATTCCCGAGTACACTTCGAGCGCAGTAGCGCCGCCCGCAGTCCCAACAAACACCCGATTCGTGCTCGTGAGCACCGCAAACCCGCCCCCGAACGTGTTGGCCGGACACCCGTTGGGCGACTCGGGCATGTTCTGGCTCAAGTTATCGAAGGCAGTGACGGCCGGCACGGTCGCGACTTGCATGATCCATTCGCCCGTGGTCAGGGACGAGAACCCGGCCGAGACCAACGTCGGGTTGCGGGTGGTCAGCGCGATCGGGAACGCCGACGCGCCGCCGTCCGTCGAGTATAGCAAAATGTCGCCCGACAAGTACAGGTCGCGCGCACGCGCACGGCCTACGGTTACGCGCAGGGACGGCGACCGTGTGCCCGAGTCGAGTGGGGCCGTCAAGCCGCCCGTCGTCGGGTACGTTGACTCGGTGCGTACTGATGCCGTTGCCAATGACGACGATGTCGAGGAAGAAGAAAGTGCGGTCGGGTCGAGCGAGAGCACGGTATCCACGCCCGCGGTAGTTCGAGCCAACACCACCAAACGTTGAGCGATATGGTCGACGTCGACGTCGTGGATCTTGGCCACCCCGGGTAACGTCACCGCGCTGACTTGCAGTGGGGTAGTGGACGTCCAGTTGCCCGCCATGGCCGGCGGAATTGGGCTCGACAGCGGACTCGTCAGCTGCGCACCCGCCTGCGCGTACGCCGGGGACATGCTGCCGATATCGGGCGCCACAACTACCAGCAGGGACCCGGTGGCGGGCCATGCGGCGACTAGCGACGACGCACGCGATGTGCCGTAGCCCGACAACCAGTCGCACGATCGCGGGACTGCCAGGGACGTGAGCGCCACCGCAGAGCCACCACTATTGGGGACGGTCCAAGTGGTGCCGTTTGGAAGCAACAGGGCGCCGGACGTGGTGAGCCCAATGGCGCCACCGGCAGCCACCGGTGCCAGGTGCGAGAGCGACCCAAGGCCTGCTGCCGCCAGCGTCGAAGACGCCGGAGCGGCCGAGTAAAACGAGGGGGATGCAGTACCGGCCGAAAGTCCCAGGTCCGTGTACAGCAGCGCGGCCGGCGCCGACGCCAGCGTGCTTGCGCCCGCGATCCGTGCCACCAGCCGATTCATAGCGCACGGATCCTGCAATATACTGGTCAGCGTGACACCCGACGCCAACGACGCAGGAGCCGACGAAGCGACCGCGATAGCAGCTGCGGGTGCATTGGCGGCGACCATGGATGACGACGATCCATCAGCATCCGCGACCGCCAGTGGGATTACCGTCTGCTGGACCGAGCATCCCATGACGGTTCCCTGCGACCCTTCGACCTGAAAGATTAACGACGACGGCTGCGTGGTGGTGAGGTTGACGAGCCAGTAGTCGCCCGCGGCAACGTACGCGTCCGAGTTGATGTATGCGGCGGGGCCCATCGACGCCAGGTGCACGTTGGGCGACTCGCCGAGCCGCTGGAACAGGCGCGAGATCTGCCGAGACGTGGCGGACGGAGACCATGCGGTTCCGGCCAGTTCGGCCGCCGACGCTGCTGCGAGCGACAGCGATCGGATCCAGAGCTTGCCAAGCGTAATGCCACCAGTGGATGCGATCGAGCTTGGGAGAACATTGAACCGCGTGGACGGCACGGGCGCAGTCGCGGGGAGCGGGGTGTCGGCGGTCCCTGCCGTGACAAAGTACCACGCGTAGCAGGCCGAGGACATTTATTTAATTAGTGTGGGTGCTTGATGCTTGAAGCGATGGGAAAATGAGGAAAAAAAACGATGTGAAATTCTAAAAGTAGTGAGGTGAATAAATAAGAACAGAAAATTCAAGCACTCAGCCCAAGAGTTGGCGCATCTTCTCGTCGGACCGGTACAGTTTCCGGAGCACAATGTGCTTGACACGGCCGTACGAGACGGTCGATCCTTTAGTGCGGTGGAACACGATCGCCCACGTGGCCTTGTGGCCCGGGACGGCGACAATCTCGACCGTGAACAGCAAGTCGGACCCGAACGCCCGTAAGTTTTTGAGCACTTTCCCCGACAACGACGCTGATGCGTCCACTTTGGCCACCTGCGCAATGTGTACGCCCTCGGAAATGGCGCGCGCATTGTGCGACATGGTGGGCGTGGAAGAGTAATACGACGAGTAGTGCACCGACACGGGCTGCGCGTGCGCGTACGTGGCGTTGGCCGCGGCCGCGGCCGACGTCGATGACGACAGCATCGCCGTCTCGTACGTCTGCGGCGAATTGGACGAGCTCGCCGACAGTTGACCGGGCGCCAGCTTGGGCGTGGTTCCGGGCCGGCCGCTGCCCGCTGCAATCGCCGCCGCCACGTCCGGCTGCGAGTACAGCGCCGGGTAGTCGGACGGCAGCACCACGGGGCCTGAGCTGGCGGCACCGGACGAGTAGCCAGAGTACACGGACAAGTGATCGAGCGGGTTGCTGCCACCAGCCGCTGAGGCAGTGGTCCCCGACGACTTGCGGCGGCGGTGTTTCTCGGCCTCGGCCGCCGATATGGCCGCCGTGTCCTCGGGCACGTCCCGGGGTGCCGCCGATGACACTGCCTCGGCAGCGGCCACGCTCGGCAGCGACACGGGCGAGAACGCCTCGTCGCGTTCCAGCAACTCGAGCGCATCGAGCTCGGCCTTGAGCCGGGTATCCGTGACCCCGGTCTTTTTACCGAGCTTGAGCCGGCACTTGAGCACAAATGCGCCGTCGCCGTGGCCCGGGATCCCGCGCACCGGGTCGGTGCCGTGCCCGACCACCACGGCGCCGAGCCCGTCCAGGACCTTGCGGGCCTCAAACAGCGCCACCTCCGGCATGCGCGTGGTGAGCGCCTCGGCCAAGAACCCGCGGGCCTCGGCCTCGGTGACGGTCCGCGGCTGCATGGTGCGGAAAAATGACGTTGGCAGTGGCGGCGGCACCTCGGCGACCGGCTTGGGCCGGCCCATGAGCACGTCCGTGAGCGACCGCCCACGCGGCTTGGATCCGCCCGTGGTAGTGGTCGATTTTGTACGCTTGCGGCCACGCGCCGCGTCCGCGTCGTCGCGATGCGCGTACACCGACACATAGCCGGTGGTCGCCGCCGACCCTTCCTCGCCCGCGGGCAGGAACTCGGGTAACATCGGCACCGGAGGCACATCGGTGCGCTCGTACACCGTCTCGCTCATGGCGCTGCCGCCGCGGGTAAGCGACCGAGCCCGCTCGCGGATGGACGCCACAATGGAAGACCCGCCCACCGACTTGGACCGCTGGTGGTGGGCTTGCGGCGCAGGTGTCGCATGGGGGTCGGCGGCCAGGAACGAGAACGTGGCAGCGTCGGCGGTGGCATGCCGGGACACGGTCGGCGCCGGTGCCGCGTTGGTGCGCACCATGACCTGGTCGCCGCCACCGGCCAGGGTCGAGAACCGCGAGTGGGGCGTGGTGCTCCCAGTCCCATTGGTGACCTTTGGTGGCGGCGGGGGTGGGGAAGCGGCGGCGGCAGTGGGAGCGCGTGATGGGAAATCGGATGCCAGAGACGGGAGAACGGCAAGCGTTGCCGACCGTTCAAACGATGCGTTGGTGTCGCGACGGCTTGACGAAGTGGTGGCGTTGCGAATGCGGGAAAACAGGTCGCCAATGCGGAACCGGCCCGAGCCGCTGCTGCTGCTGGTGGTGCTGGGTGCCCCCATCGTGCCCTGGAAAGTGTGGCGTTTGTTGGCGGCGCTGGTGGCCGGCTGGGCGTGGCGCGACATGGAGAACGGGTCGGGCGTGGCAGCGCGCGCCGGAAGATCCACGGCAAATACGGAGCTGGGGCTCGCGGCGGCGGCGGCGGCGGCGGCAGCAGCAGCGATTTTGGGCGATGCCGGGTGGGGAGGCGTTGCTTTGGGAGCCGGCGCTGGCGAGTTGGGGACCGAGTTTCCAGTGATGTAGCGCAGCACCAGGTCGTTGTCGTCTGCCATTTGCCGTGAGTCGCGTTTTTGTTGTTGCTGTTGTTGCTGTTGCTTTTGCTGCTGTTGTTGGTGTTGAGCAAAGGCCTCAGATTCGACAGCAGCCGCAACAGGAGACGCAGCAGTAAAAGATGCATCAGAAACAACAGCGGCAGCAGCAGCAGCCAAGTACGCCTCCGGAGGGGACAACGAGTCAGACGTGTCCATGGCCGAGGCAATAAGCACCGATTCGTCCGAGGCGGGAACGGCGCGCGTGGCAGGGGCAGCCGGCGACGAAATGGCAGAGGCAGCAGCGGCGCCAGTAGCAACAGCAGCCGAGTACCGCGACGACGCGCGCGAGGCCGAGCGGACCGAGAGCGGGTCCTTGGTGGGCACGGGCGGCGGCGCTGAGTAGTCCGAGACCAGCAAGTGCCGCACGGGCGCCAGCCACGGGTGGTTCATGATTTCGAGCATGGTAGCGCGCTCCTGCGGGTTGGGGACAATCATGCGGCGCACCAGGTCGGCGGCATCGGGCGACAGGTGCGAGGGCAAGTGCAGCGGGGTCGGGTCCATCAGAATGTACTTGTACAGCAGTGTAATGTTGTCGCCGTGCGGGTTCTCTGGGTCGTCGTCAAACGGCAGGTAACCCGCGAGCATCGCAAACAGAATCACGCCACACGACCACACGTCGGCGCAGGTGCCCACGTACCCATCGGCCACCACCAGCTCCGGGGCCGCGTAGCAGGGGGACCCACACGAGGTGGCCATCAGAAAATGGCGGTCGGGAACCTGCGGGGCGCGAAAGGGGGCCAATTCGAACGACATGGCGTCGCGATCGTTTGGGTTGCGGTCGGGGAACTGATTGGCAAAGCCAAAGTCGATGATGACCAGGTCCTTATCGGCAGAGAGAAGGAGGTTTTCTTTTTTTTTTATGGGTTTGAGTGAGTTGAGTGCTTTTAAAGGTACAGGTAAAATATATACCAAGTTTGAGGTCGCGGTGAATGACATTCTTGGAATGCAGGTAATTGACGCCATCCACCAGCTGGGCAAACAGGCGGGCGGCCTCGGGCTCGGCCAGGTACTTGCAGTTGAAGATGTAGTCAAAGAGCTCGCCACCGGAGGCGTACTCGATGACCAGGCCCACCAGGTCGTCGGTCTCGAGCACGTCCCACAGCCGCACAATGGATTTGTGGACCACGGCCTGCAGGATGGCGATTTCGCGCATGAGCTTGAGCTGCTTTTCGGCGTCATCGAGGCGCGAGCGCTTGAAGATTTTGATGGCGACCTTGGTGCCGTTGGTGCGCTGCACGGCGAGCTTGACTTTGCCTGTTTTTGTCCCATGTTTTTCTTAGTAGGCTGAGGGACGCGGCGTTTAACAAGCGTTTTTTATGTACCAAACTCGCCCTCGCCCAGCGTCTCGCGCAGCTCATAACCAAGTTCCAGGAACGGCTGGCGTTTATCGGCGGGGCGACCAATGGCACGGTCCGGGTTGGTGACAAACGACGGGGTCATGGACGGCGCGGGCGACACGGCGGCGCGTGGGGGCATCGGAGGCGTGGGCGGGATGGCCGGGATGGCCGGTGCGGTGGCCATTCTTTTCTTTTTACAAAGTGTGCTCTATAATCGTTCAGTCGAAGTGTGGCGACTCAGTGGAGGAGAAAAAAAGAGAGTCAAGTTTAAATTCGAAAGGGGGTCTATTTTTAGATGCGCCGAGCGGGGTTCTGGTTCCATAATTCAGTTCCCAAGATTCCCATAGTTACTCTTCTATTCCCGCTCCGCTTGCTGCTCATTTAAAAAAAATCAAGTTGCTAATAATAATAAAAAGGTTGCACTCGGTCCACACTCAATCTCGGGAGACGCTTCAGCTTGGTCGACTTGGAGATGCTGTCAAAGTAAAGGGTGAGCGATCAGGTTCATGTTTGGCAATGAGACAAGGCTAAACAACTGTACCACACACACAGCTGCTCTTGTTGTCCGCGTACAAATCCAATGAGGGAGGAGGAGAATAAACATACCTTTGCGTACAAACCTGATTGTATTTTTTTTGTGTATTTTGTATTGCTTTCGTCAGCTGGCGGACAGGTGGCGATCGCGGACGTGGCATCCACCCAGACGGACATGGGTGCCCAAGAGTTTTTCGAGCACCATGGTATCGTGCAGGGGGAACAGCTTGTGCGACCGCGACAGATGGCAGACCATAGCCCGACGCTTGCATGCTGAAGGTGAACCAGCAAGAATCAAGGCCCTCAAGCGAAACGACTCCCGGCCCTGTGGTCAGAGACGCGCTCGTGCGATGTATCTCCGGCACTGTCGTTTCCGACCCGCGACCGCGACCCACCCGTCGGCGCGGGCGTTTTCAGCGCGATCGAGTAAGTCGTGGTTCTGGACCCGAACATCCCACTGCTGCCCGGACTCGGCCCGCGGCTCTCCACGGACTGCCCACCAAACGATGTGGGTGCGGCCGCCGTCGGAGGAGTTTTCGATGACTTGGCGCGCGCATCGGCGTCTGCTGGCCCGGATGGCTGGCAGCAAGCGCTCGAGCTCCCGACCCGAGCTGCTCGCGGTCGTCCTCGCGGCGTACCTGGTCGGGTCGCTCAAGGCGGTCCTTGACAAGCAGAGCACCATCAACTTGTCGAACCACGCGTTTTCTCCCACCGTGCCTTGCACCGGAGCAGTCGCTGAGCTTGACCGAGACGCGCAGGCCGTGTGGATGGCTGGGTTTCCGGACGGCACGCCGCCGGCACAGACATTAATTCACGATCGGTGGCCAACGGCTTTCCAGTTGCCAGTCTGCCCGACGTGTACGGTCGTTGTCGGCAGGCGGAGCCATTTCCTGGACCGCCGCAGCGGCACAACGACAAGGTCACCGGTGCGATCTAGTATGCGTACACCGTGGTCCTGTCGGCCGCACAACAAACCAGCCGGCAGCGGCAGCATTCGAGCGGCACCACCGCACCGCGCCGATGCTCATGGTCGCGGGCACCGTGCTCGCTCGGACTGGGCCGTGGGATGGACCGACGGCTGCGAGTACAGCGCCGCCCTCCTGTCTGCCGCCTTTTGGCCATGGTTCGCGAGCAGTTATGATTCCTACGGTGCATCCGCGCCGAATGTCGGATCCTCTCGACCCAGCCCAATCGACCCAATCGCGGGAACGCGGCCGGCGTCCTTTGCTCGTCAGCGGCACTGCCGAGCTTATGCGTGCGCTTCCCGCGGCATGTATTCCCGTCTGGCAGTGTGCCACACTGCATTGACTCTCTCCTGATCGGCCGACACCGCGCTCGATCCATTGGATCGTTCATTACAGCCTGTCAATGAATGCAAATGTATTCTTTCAAGTATTTTATTCGGCGTGCTCGAGCGGACCGGCGCCCAGTGCCATTAAAAAAAGGATGAGAGTGTATTGCATTTCATTCAAAATTTTACTTGTGGAACGTCCAGCTGTGGTGTGTCTAAAAAGTCACAGCCAGGTCATGAATCCGGATCCTGCAAGTCATCCTCCCAACTGCCCGAGTTGCTGTCCTCATGCTCAGCGGCGTGGATCGTGGCAACGGCAGAGAGCCTGCCATCTGGGCACTTGGAGATGAACGCAGCACACTGAGGGCATGCGTGGAGGGCTTGGTGTGACCA